>MJUU01069757.1:1749-27983 GCA_002080025.1 Modiolus philippinarum | reverse complement strand
GGGGGGGGGGGGGGGGGGGGTTGGGGTTACTTCGTATATTGTAGTAAACGGGAATGTACTAAATATTCGGGTATGTTTTTTTAGCTCGAAATGTATAAAGTCTAGGTGTGTCTCTAAAGCCATATACGCATACAGAAACTGAATAAGGTATATAAATTTGGGTATCAAATAAAGAAAAAAGGTGAAAATTGGGCAAGTATTTAAAAGGGAACATAATTCATGTGTAATATCTTATTTATATTTTATATTTATAATTATTGTGTAATATTTCATGCACTTAATGCCTTGTTTCTTTGATGTTTTGATATATAAATACTGGTCACCAATTTGGATTTCTAATATAAATTTGGAGTATATTTTAAGTACATCAGTGTCTAAATTCGGGGTAGGTTTCTGAAATCATTTTGGTACATCGCTACCAGAAAAATATATATCTGGGGAAATGGAACAATTTCCTACGACTACAAGCCAAGATTCAGTAAGTTGAACAATGCTTATATTTTTCCCCGTCGAGTGCTAAATGATTTTTTTGTAGTGACAGGATCTTCTCGGTAACAAAAATTTGACTCGGCAGTCCCGTATATCATTTGAGATATTTCAGTGTGTTCGCTGGTGATATCCGGTCATTTGGTAAAAAACGTGTATACTGAATAATAGGCACTGTCCAAGCTCTTGAAAGCGACAAAATCCGGGCAGTATGTGTTTTTACCGTTACCTATTCGACATGCTATTGTTTTCACAAGAAATGAATACAATAACGTGTTTTTGATTTTAAGAAAATACATAAATCAGTCTTTTTTTTCAAATAATCCAAGCGAACTATTTTTCTCAAATTACTAAATTCACCTCGAATTTTCACAAACTATCAGACATGCAAAGTATTTAAATGAGAGATTGTGTGATACACACTCAAAAAAAGTTTAGAAAAATTGTTACTTGAATTACAGGTCTTACTGAGTGACTGAACCACAGGCACTACATGCATGTATATTACACGCAATATGCATGGCACACTTCTACTTAATTTGTTAGAGATCCATGTTCCATAAACTTTTTCTTTAATCGAATGTGTTCTCGGGGGAGGGGGGGGTGTGGGGGGGNGTAAGTACATTTTATCAATATTTCCCTAATTTTTGCATGTAATTAATAATATTTAAAAAAGGGGGTCCAAACCCAAGACACCCATCCTGTTCGATCAAAATACATGTACTGACAACTTTTGTCTATTTAATGTAAAGCAATGTTTTGACAAAATATTTTTCAATTAATATGCATTTTCAGAAGCAGATTGGTTGGTTCTATATTTTGCCTAACACTATTGAAATATTTTTTATTATTCCATTCGGAACGCGGGCGGTAGGACATTAGTGCTCATTTTATAAACTTAACTAATAATTTCATACTTTATTTGGCAAGGTGCACTTTCGGGTTATAAGTGTACCTTGGTAGCCAAGTGCTTTCTCTCTATGCTTAGATCCTTTTCAGGGACCAGGTATTAGCTGAAATATTGTTACAGTTAATCCAAAAGCAGCTCTAAATATACGTCCTTGATTTGAGGAAAATATAATATTTTGTTTATAATCACTGCTGAATTAGCTCATCCCGTGTATTGTAAGGATAAGAGTAATTTTATTTCACGAATTCAACACCAATAAGAGAATAGCTTTTGCTTGAGCTAGTATAGTATAGTATTAGACGAGTGTTGGATGGAGTACATGATTGTTTTAAAATGAAAATGTATATAATGTTACAAACGTTTATTCAAAAAGATTTTGTAATTCAGAAATATTATGTTTTTGTGATTCAGTTAATAAATAATACTGTAACTTCCTATAATGCAGTGATCGAGTAAATCTCAATAATTCCGTAAACCAAAAAATAAGAGAACGTTACTTTCTGTTATCCAGTATCTGCTTGGGGAATATCACTGGCTCTGGGCTCCAATTTTCCTTAATTTGAACATGAGACTACGAGCTCCAACACATGAACTCCGGGCTCCAACATAGGCATTCCATGCGCCAACATAAGGGCTCCGGCCTCTACCCACAGGGCACCAGGCTTCACTCATAGGGCTACGGGCTCCACTCACTGGGCTCCAGGCTCAGCATGGACACCGAACAGACATAGAGGTCTTGACTCCGTGTTTTGCCCCAATCGATGATTTAGTTAACAGTTAGCAAATTGACTTATTTTTCCTGTCAAATACTGACTATCAGCTCATTTTTGCTTGCGTTAGTTCTATTATTTCAATAGAATATTCTAAATGACAAAGAATACAACATATTTCTTCAATTAAAAACATAATATTTCGACATTTTATTAATTTTTCTGGGTACTTGAAATGCAGTGTATTTTTTTGCATGTTTTAGGGGTGTATTTTTAATCCCGTATTCAGATGAAATTGTTACGTCTCCAAACACGATTTTTGAAAAAAAAATGCTCAAATGATTTTTTTGTTGGTTTCAATAAGCAATTATGATCTATGCGCGTGTCGCACTTACATGTATATTGCATGGAATAAACATTCATGTAACGATCAAGGGTGACTAGAGGTCCATACAGGTATTTTTGAAAGGTGTACACAATTTTTCAGAACAGATAATTTCTTTGATCTAAATAAAGATTAGAATTTGATAAATTTAGTGAATATTTCTTCAATTAAAAACATAATATTTCGACATAATATTAAAAAAAATATATTTCTACATTTTATCTTGTATCTTGAAATATAGTGTATTTGGGAGGGGGGGGGGTGTAATTTTTAATCCCGTGTTCAGATGAAATTGTTTGTTTCCAAACACGATTTAAAAAAAGATGCTAAAATGATTATTTTTGTTTGTTGGTTTCAACAGAGACATTTAAATGTCTCAGGTTTCAATAAGCAAATATTATCCATGCAAGTGTCACACTTACATGTATATTACATGGAATATACATACATGTAACGATCACGGGTGACTGGAGGTCCAGACAGGTAATTTTGAAAGGTGTACACAATTTTTCAGAATAGATAATTTATTTGATCTAAATAAATCTTCCTTGCATCCTAAAACACCTGGATCAGATGTAGTCACTTTACAACATCAAAAATTCTGTTACGATTTTTTTCATTCTGATGATTTTTTTTCTCGCTTCTTTTTTGTGTGTTTTGTGTTGTTTTTTTTTCTGTTTTTTGTTTGTTTTTTTTTTTTGCAGATTTTTTTCCTTCAATATATCTATTGATTATGAATTAAATTAAGGTAAATAGTACAATTACAGGATATCGACATACAGATACGAGTAAGAGACCTATACAAAACATGATTTATAAATCTATATCGCTGAAATTTCCTTTAAACATCGTTTTAAGATGATATTGTAGAATAAATTAATTCTCTTTACTAATAATGATAATTTCATAGGTTTTATAGTTTATTCGAAATTACCAGTGAAATACGCTTTATTGGTTTTATTTATTGTTGAAAAAAAGTGTGTGTGGGGAAGCTGGAGACGGGGTATGAATTCTATCAGGTGTGCTTGATTTAGTATGGGACTTATATATTTATTCGTCCCAGGTTGAATTTATCATAAACTTCTGCAAACCTATATGTATTATGTGTCTACATTAACATAAACGAGGAACAGAACTAATAAATATTGTCACAAATTCCAGTATTTCTATTCATGAGTTGAATCACTTAGATTCGCTAACGACTGGAAAAGAAAACTAACAGCTTGCCTTTGTTTGTAAACAATGTAAAAATACGATGAAATTTACTATCAAACCAGCAAAGATTTTAGAATGTCTGTCCATGACTGTGAATGATGCCCACAGTCAATGTCAGACACGGTAAATGTTGAGAACATTTGTCCGTGACTGTAGCTGACAATGACAGTCATTGACAGTCTAGGTAATAGTTTAAAATGTTTGAAATGTCTGTTTGTGATGCTGACAGTCACTGTCAGACACATGAGAGTTTAAAGTGTTTGTCCTTGATTGTGAGCGATGTCCATAGACATTGACAGTCCAGGTGAATTTTCATAAAGTCTGAGATCGCCTGTCAGTGTCAACAGCAGTCCGACACAGTCATGGGCAGACATAGTAAAATTCTGTCAACGACTGCCAGTGTCAATGGAAGTCCCTAGCAAACAAATGCTGTAAATTTCACAGTCTTTTTCAGTTTTCAGCAGTCTCTGGCAGTCGAAAAATGACTGACACTGGTAAGGACAGTCATTTTTCTGGTTCAGAGTGCATAATGGCAAGTGCAAATTTACTTGGGTGTGGACATGAGTTCAACAAAATGATCTAATTCTTAATGTCCTTCCTTTGGGCAAAGTTTCATCAAATCCTCCAAGTGGATTAAGAGGAGTTGCGCTAACGAGGTAACCTGTGTAGATGGAATCAATGAAAAGTCTATGTCCAATTATCTCCTCTTCCTGGTTTTGGACAACAATTATATTCCTTCATGCACATCTCTATATAGTGTGCTTCCTTTGTCTTAAGTATCATCCAAATCTTTAAAGTGGTTTAAGAGGAGTTTCGCTTACGAGCTAACTTGTGCAGATGGAATTAATGAAAAGTCAAAGCCAAATCATCTCCCTTTCCTAATTTCGGACAGTAAAGTTCCATCAATTCCTTTAAGTGGTTTAAGAACAGTTAAGCTTACGAGAAGTGTGGACAGACGCACGGACCTAAAAGGTTAGATGGCTTGTGTCAAGCCAATCTTAAATACCGTATTCGATCTTAATGGAGATCCCAAATACAAGCTCCCCCTGTTTTTGGTCCATAGAAATGAAAAACATTACTGTACCAGTAATTTATTTAAACAAAAACGAATAAATTGTTATTCTTCCATGGAAGCTTTCGTCGCCTGCAATGCTATTATCAGAAATACAAATTTCTAAGTCGGTAAACAGGAAGTAGATGCCCAACAGACCTGAATTTAGTAAGCGCAATATGGAACCCCATACTAAAGTCACACACAAAATTTCAAGTGGCTGTGATTTGAAGTTGCTAAGAAACGTGCTAACAAAATGTTTACCATTGACAGTACATGTATTTGTTGAAAATATTCCATGTTGATAAACAGGAAGTAGATGTCCGGCAGACCTGAATTTGATTAGCGCATTGTGGAACCCCATAATAAAGTCACATACCAGATTTCAGTTGGCTGTGATTTGTAGTTGATCAAGAAAATGTTACGAAATTTTCTACCATTGAAAGGATTATTTGAATATATTCAAAGTCTATTAACAGAAGGTAGATGTCCAAACCTGAATTCGATAAGCGAATAATGGAATCCATACTAAAATCACAGTTGCTGAGAAAGTGTTACAAAAAGTTGGACAGACAGCGACAATGACACAACAAGAAGAATAAAGTGATCCTTATATGTCGCCTCACACTACGTGTGCAGGCAACACAAAAAGAAAATAAAAAAATCCAAATCCGAAGCATTATTCCTTTTAAAAAGGTCTCAACTAGATGCCTCCTTCTGGGAAATATGCAACACCCTGGGGGCTTGTATTAGTTTGGATGGGGTAGTGAATTGCAGATTTACAAATTTGAAGACAACAAAGTATCTGAGAGCAAAAAATGAGATTCCTCCGGGTCAAATGTTTTAACACCAGGCGACAAAACATCCTATATGGACTAACAAATGGAAGCATAGCCCCCAATCCAAGCGGAGGTATTACATTACTTTTTAGCGATAGTTTTGACATTTTCAAAGTTATTTTTAAGCACTACAGCTTCGTCATCCTCTTCATTTAGGGCTTATTTGCTTCTCTTCCCTTTCTGCATACACAGCCTGCTAAAACAACTTCAAATTAGTGTTGCAGACAAGAAATCACTGATAGAGAAATTCCTCAAGCCATGCTCGTTTCTTACTGTTTTCTTCTCGGTTGAGACATCATCTGGATCGCATTTTAGTCCGCTCTTTTCTCCAATTTCAATCTTTTGTCTGAAGAACTTTTTTGACTTGCTGTAAACTTCTTTACCTCTCGATTAGATTTAATAGTCAATCCCCTTTTTATGCTGCATTTGATGGCATTTCATCTGTATTAATTTGTGGTGTTGTAATACATTTGGTCTCTATTTGAGAAGAATATGTGAGCTTGGTTCTATCAGAAAGAGAGAGTGAGCTTCTTACAATTTTGTGCACTCCAATATCTAGGTGCTATATGAGATTGCCATTGTTGGAGAAAGTTGATCTGCAATGTGATTTTGGACATGAGAAAAGGCCATTTTCAATTTCTGATGATTGACCTTCTTCCAATGATGACTTACCATTGTCTATAGAATCAGGCTTTTCCCTCACAAGGGTCACTGGTTTGATCCTTTTTGATGTGGTTCAACTTTCTAAAATTTTAATATTTCCAATTCTGAAATTGTCTCCACTGATGCATTCTTGATACAGCATATACACACCATTGCCTATTCCATACTGTTTCCATATTTTAATACCATCTTGCTCATATGAAAAAGTTATAAAATGTTGTGATGTTTTTCAAACGGCATTGCTTTAATATTTTCAAAGCAGGTATATTTGAAAGTGGTGATGCACAAACAGCAACATACGTTTTGGCAGTATTACTTTTTTGGATTGCCGTAAGGAACTCTGCTGTTGTTCTAACGTCATTGCCATCTTTAACGAACTTTCTGGTGGTGGATTTTAAATGAGCTGCACTACGGTCACAAATTGACTTTCCTCCTTGGGGATCTAGAAAGTCAACTATTGATATAGAAATAGGGCTTTTATCATTTATGCTCTTGACTCAAAATACTGGTGCATAGCTGAGACAGCATCCAGCATTATCTGACCTAATGAAGGCCTCCTTTACTGATGGGTTAACCACAGAAAGGTTTGTGAGGGTATCAAGTAGTACTACATTAGAGGTAGCTGCATCTTGAGTGGCATTGTGGAAGAGATGAACAACTGTATGGCTGCATACTTCTCCATTTACCAGATAACTCCAAACAATAATGTGCCAGTTGATTCCTCTTTTGCCGAACCAGTTTGACTGTGATTCCCAAAAGGATAAGTTGATTTACATGTATAAGAATGTGTGACGATACAACTGTAGTGCAAATTCTTTAGCAGAAGAGAAGTTGAGTCATGATTTTCAACAATTCGATTAACTTTTAATGTCGGTAAAATCCTTCACTTTAACAGCGATTTATGGCTCTTTATCATATTTGTTAAAATTGTTAAAATTTCTTAGCAGCCATATTTTTGTACACTCTGCAACACGATAAAAGCACCAGTTGTGTAAGATCTTTATTCTATAGCATTTTCAGTTAACATTTATGTAGAATTGGTTTTGTCTGTGTACATGTTTCTTTTTGGAAAATTTGGTGATATTTCCTGCATAGATTGCGTAAAAGTATTCATTTTTGTGCTGGTTAATTTCTACGGTTCTTGAACTCGGACTTCATCGCAGTTATCAATTTTCGCAATTTTAGTAACAACTAAAAAATAATTACCGTCTGATTGTTTCTCACATATTAAGTAGGTAAACATTTTGCTGCCTTTTATCAACTGGGAAAATATGTTCGAAGGCGACAGCAGTTTAGAAATTACAGTTGGTTGAACGCTCAACGTTACAACATGAACGGAACGCGAACGGAGTGTACACGCGAGTGGAGCGAACGGAAAACGGAATGAATTACACGCTTCAAACGATTCTTTGCATTCATACACGCTTCAAACGATTAGTTGCATACATACGCTTTACCTTGAACATCTACACTGAATGAACGAAATGAATCATTTCAACCGTGTATTTCGCTCATATCGTGTGTGTACTCGATATGAATGAAATACACGCAAGAATGTTGATTTGATTGGCTAATGTGAAAATTCATAAAAATTGCAAATTTGTTGAAAAAACGAAATTTATAATAATTAATCTAAACTCTTTGAATGACGGTAAATTTAAGCAAAATCATTTTAATTTAGTTCTGAATAGATAGTAGTTCTGTTTAACACAAAAAGTTCGTTCGGAGATTTTTCAAAGTAAAACCTTTGCGTTCTGTCATACAACTGACAGTCTTCGGTTAGATTTTGGAGAAACGGGACCTGGGTTGGGCCCAGTGGCAACAAACAACATGAAACTAGGACAATGTTCAAATTTGTATTTCATAAATGGCGACTTTTGCATTACATTTCAATAAAGAGTTGAACAAAGAACATCTCAAGGACCGATATGATTCTTTTTGGTTGATCATGCATGAAAATCGATTTATCAGTAAACAAAAACATAACTTTCTTATGAAACAAACCTGTAGTATTTAGATTCATTTGCATTCCCTTCTTTAACACTTTGTTTGTGCTATGTTTCAAAAGTAGTTTTTTGGACGCTTGCAGTAATCATCAGAAACAACAATGTAATAGTACCCTGTACATGCTATAAGGGTATAGGGGTCAACATCTTTGAAAGGGTAAAAAAATTCAACAATGTGGCCAACCAGAGAGCGAAACACACATCAGTTGTGAATGCGTCAAAGAAATTTTTCCATAACCTTTTTTATTAATCTCCACCTTTAGTTATTTAGGGCACTGTTTTTTTTTTTTTTTTTTTTTTTTTTTAATTTTTGAATTTTTTAATGTTGGTGGGTTGAAGGAAGGACAAAAATAAAAAAAAGAATAAATTCCAGAAAAATTAAGGTCGGGCAAAACACCTGTAATTTGGTTTAAGATAATAGGTATTTTATTGAATTTTAGACCATATATTTGTATGGTAGGAAAAAAATTCAAAAAGCAATTTTTTTTTTCAAATTTGGGCCTAAATTTTTAAGGTAGGAGGGTTCGAAAACTAGAAAAGAAAAAAAACAACGGTCTCACAAGAAAAAAAATATTTGGTTGTCTTGCCTAAAAGCAGACCAGTCCCTTTTCTCTAGTTTGAACACCTGCATAATGTGATAATATAACCTGTTTGCCAAATTTCATATGCACATTTGTAATTAACAAAATATCTCAGTTTCTGTAAATTTGGTTTATGCATACAATGTATGACCATTTTTAACAATTATGTCTCAGTCTCTTCAGTGCAGATCATATCAAAACATTTGGTTGACCATTAACCAATTATTTTCCTCAAAATGGAAAGGGACCTATTTTGATTAAGTCAAATACTGTGCATAAAACTTATAAAATATGTGAAGGCGACTTTAAGTTACCATGCAACACAGAGCTATTTCATGCCAGGCCCTAATAAAAAGGCTATATAACAGTCATTACAATTGATGAGAGGAGTATATCTTGATATTGTTATTTTGTAGTTAATTGAATTCATGTTGATGGTTTCTTGCTTAACGCAGAGACATGTCTCTGCTGTATGGTTATCTTCCTTTAATTGGGATTCATTGCCTTGTATGTATTAATAATGGTCAATGAAGCACGAAGAATTGGAGACGGAATGGGTTTGAAATATTCGATTTTTATTTAACACAAGTTATGTGAATCAAAACGGACCACAGGAAGGGTAAATCCATTTTGATCAAGTCAAATAAAAAAAAGCTTCAGTGAGTTTCAAACAGTGGTCTCAGAGGTGTTGTCGCCACAAAGTATGTACATGTACAATATAGCCCTATGGCCGATCGAAAAACAAACAGACAGAAAAAACGAACGAAAACCATAATCATTGTATACCCCCTAAAGCAGGGGGTATTATAAAACAATATATATAACGCTCGTACTGTAACTTTGGTTTTAAACTTTTACTAGATCCAGTGACATTTAAATTTAATGTGTTTAGTTCCTTGAAAAAAACTTAAGGGCAGAAGTTTGTCATCATGAAGAGACTCAAAAGACTTTATTTTTTTTCTTCCAAACATGTTTTGCCAGTGTAACAAATGTATTTCTATTGCAGTTATGAAGATTTTTTTATTCCATATTTTTGTTTATTACTTTTTATTATCATAAGACAGTAGCATTTTACAATATACATGTTTAAATGTGTCTCATTTTGTTTAATCCAATATCAGAATGTGTGCGTTCAAAACAGGGGTTCCAGGTATTTCATGCTTACATTTTTGACAGGATATCTGTACAAAAAATCCCATACTGTGTATATGACAAATATACTCCAGCAAATATAACAATTAAGCAACAAACATACAAGATATCAGATGAGATGATACTTGACATGTCCCTGCGAAACGTCTTTAGCATTTTGTCCATTGTCAAGTTTGTATAGCTGGAGGTACAAACATGGTCCATTAAAAAGCTTTTTTGTGATATGATTCATGAAGTTCAGAAAATGCAAAAATGAAATACTAATACTTAACAGGACACAAGAAAAAATTTGAAATGCATACTCCAACTTTTACTGTTTACATGTAATAATTAATGTAATTTACATTTATCATACATGTATGGACTTGTGGTACAAGATAATATTTGTCTCCTGTTGGAATCGAACCAACCTACATAAATGTATTCGACTGAAGAAGACTTCATATATAGTTTCTTGTACCTTAAGTTACATGTACCTTTAATAAATTAGTGAATGTGTACACATTAACTAGTTAACTAGAGGCTCAGCCTCAGTAGTCTGAGCTTGTATTGCTCAAACCAAATAAAGGGCTACGCTGAGCGCAGCACGATACGACTGCAGCATGTCAAACACTGAAATTTGAGCAAGTGACATCAATTCAAAATGGATGAGGACACAGTAAAGAGCTTGATACAGTATTTAAATGGACACAATTAAGAGCTTGATCCAGTAATTAGCTGCACACAAACTAAGGAAAAAAAATAGAACTTTATTATTCTTTCTATATATTGGAAATAGTAAGAGGTACTTGTATGTCAAATTGGTCAACATACTACTTTAACTATAGAGGAAAGTGAAGAAACGAACCCCATTAAAATCCAATAAAAAAAAATAGCATATTTTGAAAATTGCAATTTCAGCCAATTTGACCCCTCATAGCTAAATAATTACATTCATTCTGCTTCATATATGGAAATTCTCATATTTGATTGGTTAGGAGTACTTCCGATCATTTCCGTAACTGTGTTTTATTACTCAGTAAAACTACAGCAGCTCATGACTACTTGATTACGACAAAAGTAAACAAAGACTGCTGAGTAATCCAAACTAGGAAATGGTTCATCATCCACGAATTTCATTACGTTATGAAGTGTGAAGACTAGCATTCCATTTACGGAATGTAATTATTAGTATTGAAAGCAATATTTTGTAGTTTTATTGTAATGTAAAAGGGTGGACCGTAGCACATTTTTCACACGAAGCGCTAGCGTACTTGATTCAAACTGTGCTACGGTCAACCCTTTTAGACTCAAATAAAACTACAAAATATTGCATTCAATTCTTAAGAAATGGCTAGAGCTATGCAAAAACATTTGACATACAACCCAAAACTTACAGAAAGAGAACTCCAAAACAAAAAAAAATCAAATGAAATTTGATGAAAAATAAAGATTGCACTGATTTTGAAAAATTGCTATAGGCCCTTTTGACCCTTTGTAGCTCAGAAACAGAAAGAGTTATGCCAAATCCTTTGTTATAGTACAGGAACATTGTATCAAGATGAATCCGAAGAAAAAAAATACCATCAAAATTCGATGGAAAATAAAAATTCCACATATTTTGAAAAATTGCAATTATAGCCCCTTTGACCCCTTGTAACTCGGAAACTGTAAGAGCTTAGCCAAATCTGTTGACTTATTACCGAAAGCTTATATCAAGAGGAATACAAAGAAAAAAAAATCCCATCAAAATCCAATGACAAAAAAAAGAAGAAAAAACTGAGTAATCCGCAAATTAGCAATTTTGGCCCTTCATACCTCAGAAAGGAAACAAGTTACCAGAAATCTATTAGTTGAGCACACATTCATCAGGAGTCTATTGAAAAAAAAATGCATCAAAATCAGACTTAAAATTAAAAAAAAAAACTTTTTAAGATTCCCCGTTAGGGCCCCATTTATCTCATGAATGGTACATGCGATGTGAAATTGTTAGCATACTACTGATTTGAAATTTAATAAGGAGCACGCTGAACGAAATCCCATAAAAATTTGATAAATAATAAATATTCTATAGCTCAATATATGAGTATACCCATTTTGGCCCTTTTTACTGAAACGGGCCAAGCTACAATACCGAAAACCCATCCCAGCCTTTCCTTTGTGTCAAGGAACATTGTGTTAAAATTTCATAAGTATTGGTCAACAAGAACTTAAGTTATCGCACGGAAACGAAGTTTCTACAGACCATGACGACGACGCCAGTATTATCCCAATATACATGTAGGACCTCAAAAAATTGTTTGCGGTCGTATAAAAATTCCTCTATGCAAAAGTCTAAAAAAAAAAAGAAATTAAGTTAGGTTGGAATTTTCTTCAATAGGAATTGTCCTAACAAAACCAGGTTTTTATTGCCCCAATTTAAAAATTTTCAATGTAAATATTACCAAGATATTCCCACTATGACAGTGATTAGTTATGATATGTCTCTTCCTGTACTGTACTACATGTAGTAGATGACATCAGCCAAATTTCATATATTTTTTCTTCTGTAAGATTCCAGTCATGGCTGTAAAAATATGCATGTATTTTTTGCACAGGAGGTGACAAAAAGTCCACTAAACACAAATAAGATATTCTTCTACTGGCTGACTGGCAACAAATTTTATAGGGGTATGTCATTTTGTTGTCATTTGTAATGAATCTTATGACATTTTCACATGTACTAGTACATCGTTTCAATCAAGTATAAAAATATTGGCACCTACACCACAAGACCTATGGCTATGCAGTTAAGAAAGGACATGATTTGCTAAAAATGTAATCAGTAGAGCACTATGCATGGGGGAACATTTTGAGGACCCTTTACAGGTTTATTCGCCAACCAAATGGGTCTGTTCCCTACCCATTTAATAGTTTGGTTTGTCTACTTCACATTTAACACGACACGTTAATTATATATTTACATGTACGTAACAAACATGTATATTTGAACATTCGTGAGTAAATTTCTTTGGCAATTTAGCAATGATTGCCTATGTAAAAGTGTTGATCAAACAATTAGATAAGTAATATTATCAGATTATTTGATTGGCAATTTGCAATTAAACATTGATTTGTGTTATTAATGTATGAATTTTGATTGACAATTATTAAAATATTAATAAGTCATATTTGGATGGGAATGAACGATAAATTGCCTTCATGGTTTATGTTCTTTAAAGCTAAATATAATTAAATTTGTCACGGAAGCAACTTTTGTTTAATGCGATTTCTTTACTTTTTTAAATTATTATTTTAATTAGTACGGCATTTGTACGGAATAGGTAACATATTTTAGTAAAAATCCCTGAAACAAAGAAATACCAATGTAAGCTTTTTCATGCATTCCATCATTTTTTTTTTATTACAACGGACAAGGGTAGCCCCGACACTCTGTACACTTAAATGCGTTGCAAAATAGTTTGCCAAATTATAACACCATGTGTATTGTGGGCGAATTGACACGGTGTGAACCAGAATGTGGGTGAATCGACTCTGGGCAAACAGGAAAGTTGGTGACTGTGGGCGAATGCGCACTATGCAATTTTTTTTTAGGAAAATGTTGTAGTTGTCTATTTACCGACATTTCCTGATGGGAAATATATGGCGCAAGAACTCTCGATCAGTGTAGTGAGTCCACACGGGCTTACTGATGCAAATGTAATGGTTTATATTATCCACCGTCATGACCGTGAAATAAGTTCCAAAGGAACAAATTTTATAGCTCACCCCATGAAATAATCTCCAGCTGGAAAGTAATTTACTGCTCACCTGGTGAAATAATCTCCAGACGGAATAAATCTCATGGATATATCAATAACATTTGTTCCATTTGGATCATATTTCATATGATACTATTTTGGCTTACACAAACCCATGTAGACTTGCGACGTTGTTCAAGTATCAGCTGGTATAAAACCCTTGTGGACTCATGACACTGTTCAAGAGTATGTGAGCCTTACATCCCATCAGGACATGTAAGTAAATAGACAAGTATACATGTATATACTATATATGTATATTGTTTGTTTTCATCATGCCATAAGCATTTACTGTAAATGTGTTTGCGCAATAAATATTGTCTATTGTCTATTGTCAGAAAATACAAAATTTATTTGACTAGCTTTAGAAACAGGTAGAAATGCTCATAGAAATATTCGTAGGGTCATATTCCTCTGGTGAATACCATCATTGCAGGATAACAAATTTTTCACCAATAATATGCATAGTGGGCATAACTCCCATACAAGGCAAATGCAAGGTCCTGTCCACAACTACCCGTGTTCCTGCCCTGGTATAATTATAGGCCTAGGCATATTTTAACTTGGGAAGTTAGTACTCTTGCTGTCCATGCATATACACATATATTGTTTACTACATACATATATGGAAATGAAAAATAATGGTAGCAACACAGGCACTTCCATACCCCTCCCCTCTTTTTTCTCTCGCCATACTCAACATACCGTTTCAGAAACAATCCGAATGACTGTCGTGTTGTTTTTGATATAATGAATGTTGTTTAAAACTGACTGCATCAGCAGATTTGATGTGTCAGCTTGAATGGAATTTGACGATAATATTAAGTTACGAACTGGAAGCCCATTATGATTGTCTGATTGTTGTTGACATACGTCACTATGAAATAGTTATTTATATGATTTTATTTTTGTGAAACGCATTTCCGGTTCACACGAGATACACGCTCCACACGATATACACGCTCTGCACGATATGAACTGTTCTGAGCTTCTTCTTCCACTCATCTGTAGCTCCATGCCCCTGATATATAATACAAACAATTTATGATTATCCTATCACATGATATTGTAAGCTTTAAATATTTATTACACATTTTTCGGATATTATCTTCCAAGTAAACCCGTAAATACAGCCACATAAGACAGAAAGTCGTTATATAGGAAAAAGAAATACTATACAAAAGGATATAAAATAAGGGTAAAATAAGCCAAAGCAGTAATGGGGATAGAAATGAACTTGAGTGGAGAAACTTAACCTGGCCACTACGCAATGAAATTGAGGTCAAGAACAAAAGTCACATGCCAGGCTGACATGTACTACCAAAAACCAATTTACATACTAAATATGATTGGCCCACAACTTATGGTTATTGATAAATGGAATTTAGCATAGAAACATTGGTAGCAATTAATTACAAAGAAACTATGTATTATTTTTTTTGGAAAAAAAAGGAACCGTGAAAATGGTTGGCAATAAGTTGAGGGACCGCCGTTAAAGAGGGGCAGTATAACGAGGGAGTACTGTACTTGGATAACCCACTTTAAGTAATGTTAATGTGTTGTAGGATTTGATTGGATAAAATTCCCTTGAAGACTTGGAAAACGTTGCAATTGACTTTGCAATAACTGAGACTTTTACTTTGAGGCATCAAAATTTTGAAGACTTGAAAATATGCTTGCCATATTTTCCAAAAAAAAAAAAAACAAAACTTTTCAGAATCCATCCTTTAAAACTCATTTTTGTCACATTTTATCCAAAGCTGAACCCAACATCAAGCTTAACTACATACGAAATTTATGTTTGTCACATCAAGCGTTCATGTGAAGTATTCAACATTTTACAGTAGACGTTCACATTTTTTTTGGATTTTTTTTCAAACGCAATTGTTCATCTAATAAGAGGAAGTAAATAAGCATTTTTGGTATTATTGCATTGTATTAGAATGTAGATAAAGTTTTGAGATGTAAATCTGGGTTTTATTATCTAAGTGTCTGGGTAACAGTTTGCGACAGTACAATTTATGATGAACGTCCAAAAAGCTTCAAATACATTACAGTTACCTTTTAATGTAAACTGTACCAGAAATCGGACAATTATTCAAATGAGGAATTTTATTAAAAAGAGAATATTTTTTAACAAATACATAAAAAAACAACTATGTAAAAATTCTCAAATAAACTCCTATTTGCCCCTAATTCTGATACGATTAGAGCAGAACCCCCAAAAACATAGGTGTCTTCCCCTTTGTGATAGGATCATTGCTTTAAGAATTTATAAAGATCACTCAACCAGAACTAAAGTTAGAATCTGGAAAAGAAGTGACAGGAGAGGCCGCTGTAGACAGTGTCCTAATAAAAATGTTTTTGCAGTTTGATTTTGGTACATTTACACCCATTTTGTGATTTTTTTTTATTTTTTTTAAATAATTCCCTGCAACTTCTTATTGATATGACAGCTGTGTAACATATTAACATGTGAAGGGAAATATTATATATAGTTTTGTTTTACTCTCTCATGCATAGCTCTGTCCTTTGCTGAATTTGGGCTTTTCTATTTAGATATTTTGGTTATTTGTTCTCTATCAGCTTTAACATGTTTATTTAGTAAATAGACTTCCAAATGTTTTGGCTTGATCTGCAGTGATAAAACATTAGTTGCCGAAATGCGCATATGCAGAAAATAAATTTACAGTAACTTCGGTATTTTGTTATGCATTTATTTAAAACTAATACATTGTAATGTTATACACACCAAGTTGTTTTGATTACAATCATACTCTATAGGTCCTTTTTTATTCTCTTGCATTTTCCGTACCAATGATGTCCTGCATTTCACACAAACTCCTATTGAAATAAAGTAAAATACATTTTAAAACATGTATGTGTTGCTCTGAGAGATGAAAGAAATATGAAAGAGGAATTAAAATTGTTACATGATATAATTCATCAATTTCCGGTTTACAATTAACTGAGCAAATTTAGTTTTTGGCTGTGCGCCTACGCATGGGTATACATGTGTTTTTATCACACTTGAACCTATTCCAACGTGTCTATTTACACAGGACAACAGATACAGAGCTTGGTTCTTAGTTATTTTTATCTTTGGTATGCTTTTGTTGCCGGAGCAGTATGCAACAGCACAATACTTCCCACATGACCAGCCAATTCCAAATTTCTGTCTATGATTTAAACAAATACAGTCTAATTCGGAGCTGTACCAGTTTTGCCTTAGAGTCAACGGCCCTTGCATCTATACAGAATTTATGCAAATGAGTGGAATATGCTTTATCACACGAAAGCAGTGGGACAACAACATTCTGGGTTATTTTGATATTGGCTCCACATTGTATATGACTTCCACGAATGGAGTGGATAAATGATCAAGATGTCATTTTCTCTGCATTTTTATTTCACTGTAAAATTTAAAAAAAACAATATTTTGATTATATTTGAATTGAGGACATCTTACTACAACGACAGTCATCCTAATTAAATTGTATGTAACACTCAGGAATGATTACTGTACAGTGTAAGCATGGGATAAGTGTTTCGATTTTTGGGAAAGCAGTTCCGATTTTTCCTTGCTTTTTGGTGGATCGAAACAAATTAAGAGGAGATTGTCATATTGTTAATTGTTACCGACTGACGACGACTGACGACGACAGACACAAAGTGATGACAATAGCTCACATGGCCATAAAGGTCACCAGGTGGACCAAAAAAAAAAAAGAGCGACAAGCAAAAAGGCCCGGATTTCATTTAATAGGAACTAAATGTGTGTCAGACCTGATATTTTATCCAGTAACTGAACTTGCTTTGATACAATATATGAAGATCCTGTGTTTTAAAATTGCTGAGAAAAATGTGACAAAATATGTTCCTGCCTGCCAGTCCACATGTACAATAAACTAACAAACGCCCGACATTCACCTTACTACATAAGCATATTTTCACTTTGCGAGTGGTTGACATTTTAGGCACCAACAAGAATATGTGTCTAACAGAGACAATGGCCCGCCTCACAACTGTTTTGAACAATGGTATATTTCGTGATCATTAAAGCATGAAGTTGATTGCATGGATATATTTTTCTTATCATTTTTTGTTTAATTTTACCCTGAGAAGTATTTATAGTTGTGTGCTGACGCAATATTCCATCCGAGTGCACTCGAAAAGCGTTCCTGAAGTGCACTTCGGGTTCACTTAAAACTGATCCAGTGACAGGCAACAGCTGACTTGTGACCGTTTTTAAGTGCCTACAAAAAGCAAACGTGGGCGCGGGAGTGTTTGCGAAGTGAACTAGAAGAGTACGTCGTCGCTGCTTTACATTATTTAAAGCGATTGGTCGTTTCAAAACACATGATCTTAGTTGGACCAAGTTCACTTCATAATTTCGATCTGTAGCTATCTGGGACTAATATAGTAGTCGAAATTAAGATTTAGATTTTTAAAAAGCGGTAGTGATTTTTTTACATAATTGAAATATTTATGAAATAACAGGTCTGCTTCCTAATTGTTAAAATATAATAAGCACTTAAGTACAAATACCGAGTGATCGTTGTTCAATTTCCTGGTTTACCAGGTGTCGAGATCAATATAGGCTAACTAGCCTCTTAGACCTTTCGTAATTTGTCTGTCGTCTGTACTTGCTGCTGGTCCATAGAAATCAGGTAAAAACTTTATTTCTAAGTCATTCCAGAGTTTATTCAGCTGACCTTTAAAAATGTTCACACTTTTTGCACTTTTTTCATGTATGTAACTCAAATGGAATGTACGAGAGGGAATGAACTTGTGACTAATATATTGACAATGAACCAACAAAAATCTACGTTCATTACTTCATTCGGAATCAGCTATATCGCAACATGTAAAACTCATTTCATATGGTATGATAAAGTAAATAAATAAAAGTGACTACAAAAGTCCGAATCGATCAAAGGAAGAGACCAGTAAGGAAAATCCGTATAACATTCGACTGAATCAGGGAAACACAATCCAACACAGAACATTTTTGGCAAGCCGTCATATTCCCGTCTTGGAATGGGCATTTTATAAATTAAAAGGTGGGTTAAACCAGGTTTAATGATGCATCAACCTCCCGCTTATATGACGACTAACTATAGCTTCTGTGTGCCCAGATTGTGTTAAATATCAAAGCCATTATATTGTCGGGGGACACTACATTATTTCAATACGCCAATTTTTGACAGACCTCGAAAATAGTACTGTTAAAAATATTGCCTTTTAATTTGTAGTGACTCCAACCAATTGATACATGTTATCTTCAACAAAATCATAGAATATTTCTAGGTGAATGACGGAGAGCAAAGAACAGTTGAAAACACATGGTTAAGTTGCGTAACAAACCAGAACGGATCGAATGAAGTACGACCAAATACCGAAAATTCTCTGTTGCGACTATGTACAAAATTTACCAGGACGTTTCAGTTCAATTTTATTTTTTTTATTTGACATACAACATATGGTTTAAATGTTTTTATGTTATCGTGTTGGTGATCTGTTCACGGAATAACAAGTTCCCGCACCTGGGAAAATTCATTTCTGTTTTATGTGAATTTTTGAAATCCCGGAATTTAACATACGAGTCAATGGGAGGCTGAAATACCTCCTGTCTAAACCTAGAATTTTTCTCACATAGGTAAAATGTTTTTTGTCGTTCGATGTACAAGCCTTGTCTCATGCAGGTAAAATGTTTTTGTCGCTTGATGCACGAATCACACTAAAGTGGCAGTAAGAGAAACATCAAAGAAGAAGCCAAAACTTAAACAAACCCGTTTTCAAAAAAAAATGGAAATAGGAAATTAATATTTATCAATCAAATCTGGATAATCCAATAAATTTCTTCAGAAAAACTATTATTCTGCATTTCTCGAAGCTCTGATTTAAAAGTTAACGAATTATACATCTGTGTCATTTCAAATCTTGATAGTGACTAAATGCTCTAGCGTATCGGATTAATTGAGAAATATATATTCCATACAATGGGGAAGACGGAATATTACTGTCGAGGTGTGGAAAGTTTACGATATCAAAATTGAAATCGTCTCTTTTGTCATAAATTCGTGTGCTGAGGTTGCCAGTGTCGTCAAACTCCAAAAGTAAATCTAAAAACGAAACAGAATGGTCAGTATTTGTAGTCTCCTTTATTTCAAGTTCTGGGGGATATATTAATGGAATATAGTCGGCAAATTTACTATTATTAAGCGACAAGACATCATCAATATATCTGTATCAGTAATTAAAGGATCTAGTCTCTTTAATTATCCCCGCACTTTCGAATGAAAGTTCGGGGATATTGTCGTTGGCCTCGTTCGTCCGTCCGTCCATCCGTTCGTCCGTCCATTTGTCCGTCCGTCCGTCCGTCTGTCCGTCCGTCCGTCACACATCCTTGCGACGCGAACTCCTACTACATTTTTGGATTTAGGGTTTTAATTTTGTTATAGAACTGTTGCATATAGTCTGTAGATGCGCAATAAGCTTTCAGAATTTTGGTTCCGGTTCCAACTTTGGTAAATTTCCTGAAAATGTCAAAGACTGATATTTTTGGACATTTTGGCATATAATCTTATATTTTGGCAAGTATTTGGAAAAAATAAAAATTCTGAAATCTTAGAATTCGAAAATGTGATTCCAATTTTGGTAAATTTCCTGAAAGTCTCAAAGACCACTTAATTTTTGGAATTTGTTTTGATAAGGTTAATCATTTTCACCAATTGGATTACAAAAACATTTGATTCCAATTTTGGTAAATTTCCTGAAAGTGTCAAAGACCACTTATTTTTTGGAATTCTACCTAGCAACAATACTGTTAGGATTTGTTTCCATCAGGGCAATCATTTTCACCAATTGAATTTTTAAAAATAGTTGATTGCAATTTTGGTAAATTTCCTGAGAGTGTCAAAGACCACTTATTTTTTGGAATTCTACCTAGCAAGAATACCGTTAGGATTTGTTTCCATCAGGGCAATCATTTTCACTAATTGAATTTCAAAAATATTTGATTCCAATTTTGGTAAATTTCCTGAAAGTGTCAAAGACCATGTATTTGTTAGAATTCTACCTATCAACCATGCTGTTAGGGTTTGTTTCCATTAGGGCAATCATTTTCACCAGTTGAATTTCAAAAATATTTGATTCTAATTTTGGTAAATTTCCTGAAAGTGTCAAAGACCACATATTTTTTGGAATTCTACATTGAAACCATAGTTAAAAAATTTGTTAGAATTAGAAGAAACATTTCACAAACTTGATTTCCAAAATATATGATTCCAAGTTTGGTAAAATTCCTGCAAGTCTCAAAGACTACTTATTTTTTTTAATTCTGCCTAACAACCATATATTCTTTAATTCCTTATGGTAAAAATAGTCACTGTCAATAGTTTAATTTCAAAAAAGTTAAGAAAAATTATTCCCAGTGTTAATAGCTGTTTTCTTTGTCAAACAGGGGGTGCGGGGATCACTGTCGTTTCCGACAGTCCTTACTCTAGTTTTATTTTGTTTCTCCAAATTTTGCAAAAACTCTGTTTCGTAAATGAACAAAAAAAGGTCGGCTAAGAGGGGAGCACAATTCGTTCCCATTAGAATGCCGACTGTCTTTTGGAATATCTTGCTACCGAACTGGACAAATATGTTGTCAATGAGAAATTCCAGCATGCTGATCACCTATTCTTTAGTGTAGTATCATGTGTTACCCTTTGGTACTTTGTTAGTAAAATTTGTAGATGTATATGCTAAGGCTACATATTTGAAGCTCTGTCCTTTTTTTATAAGTAAATGCGTTCTTGATAAGATCAATCAAACGACTTTTCAATTTTGAATGGGGAAGAGTTGTACAGAACAACGGCAGTAGAATACTGAAGGAACAAAGCACAAGAATACACAAATCAAAGTCCAGAGACAATGCAAAAGCAAGAACAACAAAAGACGGAAGACCAAAGACACCACATGCCCACAAAACACACGAACATTACATATACAACACAAAAAACTAAAGCACTAACAGTGTGAACAAGAGTTACATCAGGTGCCCCGGAAGGGTAAGCATATCCTGTTCTGTGCACAGCACCCGTCACACTGTCAGAGGCTCAATCCACGGAAAAGTCGAAACCGGTAATGTCAAATCAGGAAAGACTCGAATCTAGCTGAAAATGTCAGTTTTGATTTGTGACACTGACATTTCATAACTTTCTATGATGTCTTGGTGACGGCCATAGAATTTCTGAAGGGACGAAAGTAACAAAGGCTGAACATATCCCTGACTCAGCAGTTTTTGTGATAGTGCTTTTGCTCTTTCCACAAAGTCACCGTATGTACTGCACGCTCTACAGTAACGAATTAATTGTGAAATATATACTCCATATGCTGGGGATGCAGGTATATTGCTGCAGGGAAAGGGAAACTTCACAATTGGAAAGTCAAAATCATCACGTTTGTCATATAATCTAGATTTCAGACGTCCATGATCGTCAATGTACAACAAAAGGTCAAGGTATGAAGCAGTATCGGGTGTATCGGTTGTCTCTTTATTTTCAAGTTCACTGGGAAAGATACGATGTAAATATTCTTTAAATCTTGGGTTATTAAGAGAAAGTAAATCGTCTATTTATCTGAAGCTGAAATTAAAAGTCTGGGCTAGCTGTTTTTGTTTCTGTTGTATCAGCCCTTGTACAAACTTTGCTTCATAAGAAAAAAGGAAAAGGTCAGCTAAAAGTGGCGCACAATTTGATCCCCTAGGAATCCTTATTGTCTGTTGAAAAACATGGCCTCCACATTCGACAAAAATGTTGTCGATCAAAAATTCAAGCATCTTAATCACGTCATTTTCACTGTATTTCTTGTTTGACTCCTTGTGGTTCTTTACAAAATATGTTTTATCTTTTCCTATTACCAGATAGGAATACCTGCTTTCTCCGTTTTTGGTACAGAAAAATTGTTGAATCAGATCGGAAATTACTGTTTTAAGTTTATTATGGGGAAGAGTTGTATAAAGGGTAGAAAAATCAAAAGTTTGAAATCCATTGCAATATGCGAGACTGTTTGAGAAGATCTGTTCAAGGAGATCTTTGGAATTTTTAAGAATCCACATCTGAATCACGCCGCTCGTGAAATAGACTTTTTCGCAGTAGCTTTTTAGACCATCTCTAACTGCAGTCAGTAAAGTGGTAAGGAGTTTGGATAGGAGCTTAGTGGTGCATCTGGCAGATCCTGCATTGAATTTCTGTTTGTAGGGATTCTTGTGAAGCTTAGGCATCGAGTAAATATAAGGGAGATAACTGTTATTCTCATCAATTTTGATACCGAATGATGCTAACACAGAAGTGTGATTTGTGATTATCTCGTCCCTTGATAATGTAGTTGGGGAATAAGAAGAATTGCCAGATGAAGTGTCAATAACCATCTCCTTAACAAGACAGTCTAAATAGTGTTTCTTGCATACAAGCACAATATTGTTAGAAGCTTTGTCTGCAGGTACTATGACGTATTTTACCTGGAGGTTTGTCAATGTTGTAGCAACAGGAGGGTCATCAAATATGCTGTGCGTTCTAGTTTTCATAGATGTTTTCAAGCGCCGGATACGATTCATGATTAATGACTTATTCGACCTAATCAAGTCTGACAATGTCTCCACATCTTCTTTTTCTTCCCCCCCCCAATATTCTGGCACAGTCTTCAACTGCATCCATCATAATTTTGAAGTTATATTTCCAGTTGCTGTGCTTGGGTTCACGGAATTTTGGACCTTTTGAAAAAATATCTCGTAACTTTTTGTTTCCAACGATATCTAGGTCACCCGTTATCACGTGTCCAGCAGGACTATAGTTTAATGGGGAAGTGGGGCAGGTGCAATCAGGCGGTTTGGCTTTAAAATCATAAATCTGGAAATCACGCAGTACCCGTTTGTGATTGAAAATAGTGGTCGCAATAGATTTAGTGTAGGAATAAGAGATAAGTGGAACAGATTGGTCTTTGAAGTAAGGAGGAATGTTAGATTTCACTGTTTTGTTGTGCAGAATGTTGGAGAGATTAATGGCATCTAGGTCTTTGTTAGCAAACTAAATTTTAAGAAATGATCGGTTTTCAGGTTTATTTGCAGAAGTTGTAACAGGTTTGAACAGTCTGTGATTGGCGATGTCCATAACGATAGCTGTTAATTTATATTCCAGAGAATGCCAGTCAGTCACAGTTGAATCTAAACATACTTTGTAAAACGAATGAAGTTTCGAAAGTGGCAAGGAATACAATTTTGTACGGATGTGATGAATACCTAGTGGCATTTTCATAAATGGAAGGAGACCATTAATCGAAATGCCATGTAGATATGGGGCGGTATAATGCCTATGTCCATGACTACGTGGTCTTCGCTGGTTTCCATTAGGGATATTCATCACATTCACAGAACTGCATCCTGGGCTTGAAAGATTACCTACACTTTTAATAGTATCATTGCAACCATAGGGTATTGCTGTTCCCAGTTCTTTGATCCAGTCCTCCTCTCTTTGTAGACGGTAGGGTGTACTTAGGGGAGCGTCGTTTGACCTGTGATATATATTTTTTCAATAATCCTGATCTTCATATTTATGTTTGAATGATCTTGCTGGTTGAAATGTGCGTAAACATGTCGGGACTTGTTATCTTTCACTTCGTATCTGTGTCCGCACATACGTTTGTTCAACCTATCTTTTATTTCCCCTACATAAATAGAGTGTAGAAAAATCAAATGTTTCCAACGAGTGGATCTTAAAATATCTTAAAAATGAATTATGTTGGTCATTTGTAACAAGGACGTTTCCAAATATACTTACTTGTTTGTAAAGATTTAGTATAAACCGCATAATGAAAACCTGACTGTTAAAACATAGTTATGTAAGTTTTACAAAAAGCTACATCGCGACATATGAAACTTTTTCGAATGGATATGATAAAGTAAAATATACTAAAAAAATGAATAATTTTGGCCATTTGAAAGGTTTAGTATCAACAACAAAATGAAAACCTAACTTTTCAAACATATTTTTGTGAAGATTTATAAAAAATGTATCGCGACATATTAAACTTTTCAAAAGGGTCTGATAAAGTAAAATATTAAAAAAAAAATGAATTATTTTCGTCACTTGAAAAGATTTAGTATAAACCACACTTTTCAAACATATTTATGTAAAAATTTACAAAAAAAAAATATTGCGACGTATAACATTTATTCGAAATGGTATGATAAAGTAAAATATTTTAAAAGATGAATTATTTTGGTTATTTGTAAAGATTTAGTGTAAACCGCAGAATAAAAACCTGATTTTTCAAACATATTGATGTAAAGTTTTGCAAAAAGCTATATCGCGACATATAAAACTTATTGGAAATGGTATGATAAAGTGAAATATTTTTTAAAAAATGAATTATTTTGGTCATTTGTAAAGATTTGGTTGATTAGCATACGGCGAGAAGCGGGGCATTCCTATTCAAGCGAGGGAAAAACGGGACCGTGGCAATAAAGTCACTGAACAATGGACCTGAAAACGGGAAATGGTGTCCATCATATAAGATGAAGCCCTTGAAACGATAAAAATGACCTCTTTTAAAAGAACTTTGTAATACATTCCCTGTGTCTTTGAAACAGGAAATCAGCAAAAATACGGCATTTCCTGAAAAAGATCTCCAAACTGTGTTTTGAACATGCTCAATGAAAATAAATGGCATATTTCCCCCGACTGATGAACAGAATTAGCCTCTTAGGAGTATTCGATCAAATTATGAAGTGCTGAATTTTGAACTATTTTTTTTCGCATTTTCTTATCCTAAAAAAAAGCTACGTGGAAATATATTTTTATTACTTCAGCTATCGCTTAAAATGCGATCTAGCTACGATAACCTCGTTTTAAGTAAATATTGATCCTCGCGACAACTTTCAAATGCACTGAAGTTCACTGGAGAACGTGAAAATACCTTTCATGGAATAGCTACCTATTCCAAAAAGTGAACCTTGCGACAGCTAAGAGAACGCACAGTGCACTTGAAAAGTAAACTTCACGTTCACTTTAAGTGCACTTTTGGAACATTGCGTCGGCATCCATCTGTAATAAAGTTAAATGATAATGACATACATCCTTCACAGAAAAGAAACTTACACCTATGGATAAACCTCTAACTATTCCCCTTTTTCCATGATCAATGAGCATGAAGTTGCTTGTAAGGACAAATAATTATAATATTTTTCATTTATAATCTTATGTATATCTATATAATGTGTATTAATAATAGCGTACATATTTCACAGAAAAAACTTCAACCTGAAGATTAACCTCATACATCATGCTTTTTTCTCATGATCAGTGAAGCAAGAAGTTTGTTGCACTGGTAACATTTTATAGTCTTTTTTTTTGTTTAATCAGACACCAATATATATATCTATATATATATATATATATATATATATATATAT
>MJUU01069756.1:3357-19362 GCA_002080025.1 Modiolus philippinarum | reverse complement strand
ATGCAACATTGTCATACACAATACATGTTTTGCGTGTAATAGAAAAAAGAAGGGAAACGGGGAATGTGTCAAAGAGACAACGACCCAAAGGGCAGTAATAACAACTCAAAGTTACCATTAGATCTTCAATGAACGGTGAGAAACCCCCACACCCAATGGCAGGTCGGAGTCGGCCCTGAATAAAAAGTAATCAAGTTCATTTTAATTTTAATGTGAACATAAAAAAAAATTGACAATTTTAGCGAAAATTTGTTGGGGTAGGGGTGTTCTGGTTATTTTTATTCGAAAATAGACAAAAAATTTATAATTTTAGAGTAAATTTGCTGGTGTAGGGGTAAGTTTTATTGATGTATTTAGAGTCACATTAAACACTCCTTGCTTCTCTTAACAATATTTTAAGACACCAAATTTGTCGCTTGGTACAATTAATTGGCATAGTTGCAGATATATTCCTCAGATTTGGCATATGTGACGATTTAACAGTGAAATTTGGACAATTCTGAAATGTTGAAAATTCCCATTTTTCATCAATTTCGGGAAAAATATTGAGACTAAGTCAACAAATAGTTGTTCGAATACAAAATCATAACATAAGTCATGCAACATCGTGCTATACAACGCACATTTTGCGTGTTCTTGTTATTTTTATGCGAAAATAGACAAAAAAATTATAATTTTAGAGTAAATTTGCTGGGGTAGGGGTAAGTTTTATTGATGTGTGATGTTTATATTACCTAACAACCGCCATTATTTGTAATGGTTGTAAAGCAAATATAATAAGCTTTCATTTGACACCCATTTTAAATGAAATTTTATTACTAAAAAATAATATTAGGCAGAAGAAAGACAAAACTTATTCAAAAACGAAAATATTCAGAGATCCATTTACATGTATTTGGTCTATTTGAAAATAAAATTTTGGTCATTTAAAATAAGTTAACATCATCTTTACATGCTATATATTGAAGAATATAGACTGAAAAACTAAAAACAATTTTCAAAATTGGGAACTGAGATGCACGTCGGGTTCTCTGGACCATCAAACTTGCTCAATTTCAATGAAAATATCAGATTTTTCATCAATATTTCATCGGGGTAGGAAACGTATAGGGCAAATAAATTATAAAAACTTGGGTTATACAATAAGCTATTTTTTGGTACCTCGTTTTTATAAGTGGGAAGCATTTTGTCAACATTTTGAAGCAATTGAAAGAAAAATTGAAAAAAACGAAATTCTCAAAAGTTTCGGTAGGTGTGTCTAAAAAGTGACCCTATTCAACAATTGCGTGCAGGTTATGCTCGTGTTAACATGTTTTATTTTGAAGAGGGGATGTATGTGGACTTATAAAAATGGGTGGGGTTCGGAAGTGGGAGGGGGTGCACGGGGAGTTATTCCAGCCCATGGACTACTGTAGAAGAATATCATATTTGGTACTTAAAATGTTCCGTGACAAAAAAGTGTGGGACAGATGTTTGAGATCAGATATAAAACAAATTAAGGCAGAGAAGAGGAAAAAAAATTGTGTGCATGTTACTTTTCAACTTACTATACTTATATTAATCACTGTAATTGACATAGGAAAATATAAAGGGGCAAAAAATGCAAAAATGTTGTCATCTATATATATACAGAATGGGACATTACCGTCACGTGAAGAATTCTATATGTGACGGTAATTTATATTTTTTTGGAATCGTTATTTTTCCGCCAAAATTAAGATAAATTGGTTTTTAACATTTTTTTCTGAATAGGTTTTGATGTAAATTAGTTTATTGATCTTTAAAAAAAAGTCAGAAATTCGAACATATGGGTAAGTAGTCGTCTTCGGACAGATTTTCATTACAAATATTAAAGTTGTCAGAGAATAACCCGATTACGGAAATCTATGTTTCTTCGCTGCAGATAAAATTCAAACAATTGGAAGACTAAAAACAAAAACATTTACTTAAGAGTAGGTTTGGCTGTGCAAAGCTCTGTCCATTGCATTTAGAATTTTAAGGTTGTTTGTTCTCTGTAAGGACTTTTAAGGTTGTTTGTCATCTGTTAGAGTTTTTAAGGCTGTTTTTTTTCTGTTAGAACTTTTAAGGCTGTTTTTTTTTCTGTTAGAACTTTTAATGCTGTTTTTCTCTGTTAGAACTTTTATAGTCGTTTGTACTCTGTTAATACTTTTATCAGTTTTTGATTTTCGGTCGTCCAAATTTTCGGTTGATCTGCACTGAAGATACAAAAATTGTAAAAATAGCTATCCGAAGAATGAACATTTTATGAAGTTTTGGTATTTATTCTTTAATATATTAGTTGGGATAAAGCAAACACTTTAAAATACATGGAATTGGCATCGAAATCAGTTTCGTATTTATCTCTATATTAGGGAGAAACTATCCTTGGTTTTATAGAACTTCTTATCTGAATGTTTTGCCAGTAGTACTGGACTGGTTATAGTCGATTTCATTTTTGCAGGCCGTTGCCACTCGAAGTAATTGAATTGGAAGCAAACGGGTGTAGGGGGTTAGTCCTCAATAGAAAAATTTAAATAATATTGATACTTTTAGCGCAGCAATCTTAAGCTTTTAAAGGGAAAGATCTGTTGTTATATGAGAAACAGATATCCTATAGAGATCCACAAGATCGTGACTTCTGCAATGAATTTAAGTTATTGGTAACATAATTTTGTTTTAGTAGCCTATTAGTGAGCAACCAGGATCTATCGAGAAAGTCATTGTATCGACCATGGCCACTGGCCCTTGAGTAGCGAATGAGTTGAGAGATGTTAACTCCATACGCCGGCGCTTAATGAATGTTGCAACGAAGAAAAGGGAAGCTGACTTTTGGAAAAGAGAAGTCATCGCGTTTGTCATATAGCTTAGCTTAGTAGGCTACCTCTTTAGATGAGATGAATAAAATTTCCAGTGAGTTGTTAAGTAACAAAATATCATTTATATAACAGAAAAATTTCGGCCTTAATTTATTATCATTTATAAATATTCTATCAGAAACATTTTTTTGAAATTTGCAACTATGGTAGACAATCAAAGTAGACGGTATCTATAAGTCAAATCACTTTATTTATTACCAGTGGGCCGATGCCTCTGCTGGTGGACTGTTAGTCCCAAGAATATTTACCTACCAAGTAGGCAGTACTTTGGCGCTGTTCCGAAAACCGATTTTATTTGGAAAGTAAGGGAGAACCGATTCGTCAATCCAAAACGACAATGGCAACATTGGAAGCAACAAAGAAACAGAGACACAACATGAGTATGGCACAGAAAAAGAAAAATAAAGACACACACATACACACAAAGAGTATTTGTTTCAGTGTGACCTTTGATTAAGAGAAAGGGTGTTTTAATTGGTAGAGAATTCATCTTTGAGTCAATTAAAAAAATGGAAAATTGTTGAAGTCATGATGTTAAACTGAAAAAATGTCAAATCTCAAGAATTCGACCTTGACCTTTATTCATGAAAAGTTTTGTGTTTTTGGATAGGTTATCAATTATTTATTAATCAACAAATAATTCATTTTCGACCGCCATTGACCTGATGTTGAAATCCACAAAATTTTATTGACCGCTGTTTCGAAAAATGTCTGTCATTAGCAACTACTAGAAATTGTTATAACAATACACATTGCACAACAATTTTAGCTCCACCACCCCTATAAGAAAATAAATTGAAGATCATAGTAGTTGGACGTTTCTAAGGTAGCTTATTAGTGACATACGGACAAAATGTTTACAAAGTTAAATTTGGACTTTTAAAAACCAGATATTGCGACTTTAAAGTCTCGACTTAAATCTGAATACATTGTCTTCTCTAAACTCAAAATTTTGATTTGTATTCAAACTCAAACATTTCTTTTTTTAGACTTGAAATTTCGGCTTTTTGAAAGTCGAAATTTTGAGTTTTAAGTCAAAATTCCAACATTTTGAAATTCAAAATGTCGACTCCAAAAAGATGAAAATTTCGACTTTTGCATAATCGAAGTTTCGACTTTTTAAACTCGAAATTTTTACCTCATCAAACTGAAAATTTTTATTTTTCAACTTTAAAGTTCGAATTTTGTTAACTTGAAATTTCGACTATTTAACGCTCTAAATATCGACTTTTATAAACTTAAAATTTCGACTTTGAAAGTCGAAATGTTGCCTTTAAAGTCGAATGTTTGACTTTAAATTCGCGATTTTGAATTCATGAAAGTCAAAAATTTTGAATTGAAAACAGTCAAAATTTTGAAGTAGGAAAATGTCAAAATTTCGAGTTTTTTTTTAAGTCTAAATTTTGAGTTTTGCTACAACGGCAGTAGAATACCGAAGGAGCAAAGGAGTGGAATTTACGAAAATCGAAGTCCAAAGACATGGCCAAAACGGGGACAGAGAAAACAATGACGTTGAACACAGAAAACAATGACGTTAGACAGATACAAAGCACAGAAATAGAGAACACAACATTCAAAAACATGGCACACACAGTGAACTCCAGTGTAACTGAGAGTGTCATCAGGTGCCCCGGAAGGGTAAGCATGTCCTGCTCTGTTAACAGCACCCGTCACAATCTATGAAAATGTCAAAATATCGAATTTTCAATAGTCAGTATTTTGACTTTAAAGTCGAAAATTTCGAGATTGAAAAAGTCAAAATTTTTAGGGTAGAAATAGTCAAAATTTCGAGTTTTCTAAAGTCTAATTTTTGAGTGTTGAAAAGTTGAAAAATCAAGTTTTCAAAAGTCAATATTTGACTTTAAAGTCGAAATTTTGAAATTGAAAAAGTCGAAATTTTGGGTTTGAAAGAATCGAAAATTCGAAGATTTCTAAATTTGAATTTAGAAAAGTCAAAATTTAGATGTGAAAGTTGAAATTTTGAGTTTGAGAAAGTCGAATTTTAAGTTTAAGTTGAAATTTCGATATTTGAAAAATCGAAAATTAAAGTTTTTTTTGTTTTGTTTTGTTTTTTGTTTTTTGGGTTTTTTTTTCAAATGTCCCTTATACGATTCTGTACGTTTCTTTTATTGATTAGGTTTAAAATATTTGTAGAATTTTAAACAATCATAGAAAATAACTAAATAGTATAATTGCTTAATATCTAAAACATGCATGAAAATAACAAAATACCTTTGACATGTTTTCTTCTTGTATCAGTTTCTAGATGGCAAGTTTTAGGCCAATGAAAATTAATTGTTCTATTTATTCATTTTGAATAACGGTATTCCGAAATACTAGTTGAAAATTCACAGATTGTACGGATTAATCTGTTGTAAATGTAAAGGTTGGTCTGACGTAAATGAATCTCTAAGCTATTAATATTATATATTAAATTTGAGTCTTTTTAAAGGAAAAATATGGAATTTCATACAGCTTGCTGCACATGAAATTACAAGCTGAGGGACGTCACCTTGACTTAGTATTACTAAGAGATTAAACTGAAAATTGACAGAGGTGTCGACACCCACTGTCCTAATAATGATTTTAACTGAAAAGAGACAGAGTAATTAGTTTCCATTGACTATGGCGTGTAGAAACTTTAAAGAGACGCAGCTGTTCATTTCCTTCGTTTAAAGAAGTGCTGAAATTTAAAAGGAATATACCAATTTTGCAACAAAAGATCATATTTATCTGAAATCCTAGTTATTTTTAAATTGGCCAACGTAAATACTTAAATTAGTTTGTTTTTCATATGTTTAGATTTGTGGCCTCCCTAAAACTGAATTTTTATCTGCTCTATAAAGACATGAATTTTAAAAATGACTTTCTGTTGTACCCCTCCCCAAATACTTAATTTTCATCTACTCCAAAAGACATTAATTTTGGAAATTACTAACAGAACAGAGATTTATAGCAGTTTTGTATTTATTTGTGTAGCCAAAGTATCAGTTGGCCGATGATCTGTTTGTGAAATGTTACTCACCCCAGGTAATCCAGTATTTGTTGTTGAAATGGTTGCAATATCCATTATTATGTCTGTGAGTTTCTTCATCATGCAAAGACCTGTCCGTAGGTAATTTGGTGTTAATAAGAGGCATAAAATGGAGAATTGGCCATCCGCGTAACTAAAAATTTCTGCAAGTTTGGTTTTTATTCGTCAAATTATTTGGTAACTCTTATTTTGGACTGTTTCGTTTTGGACATAGGGTTCGGTTCTGAAATCTTTTGCAGCCGGCTGTTATATTCTATGATTTGTTAGAAATGCCAAGGAAATCACGAAAGAATTTGATTAAAGTGCACTAGTGACTCGATTGTCATTAAACACAAAAAAGGAATCTATGAGAACTACAAATACGTAGAAATAAAAATACGTTAACTGTAAGAACACGCTTAATTGGCTATAGAAATAGGATAAAACCAACATTTGCAAATTCAAATTCAAAATGCATTATGACACTTACACCGAAAAAAAACCAACAAAAAATATTTGAGTCCGTATGAGATGTATGTTTTCTATTTATTTCAGTTATGGCGCTCTTGGTCTTGAGAGAATTTCTCACATACTTTCAATTTTAAGCATTTTATAGTTTGTAATTTTTTAATGTTATTCTGACCACCTGTTTATAGTGTCCACATCTGACTATCTTATAAACCAAGTTTCCTGCAATTGACTCAATGAGGGCAGTGATGTTATTTAAATGTTGTGAATGTCTTCGGTTGGTCTTTTTTGACGGGCAACGGATAACAGTGGTTGTTACAACACTTTCCTGTTAATTTAATGTGTGTTGACGACCCTGCATCCATGAGTATTAAAGACAAACATAAATTCAGCTCAAACCAGTGCTAGTGGCCGTCAAGAACTTACTAAGAGGTACAACCGTGGCCTCATGGTGACTTCAAAATGAAGACAACAATAAGTGTCGTTCCTTTGCTTGCTAAGTACATGTTTTATTTTATAAGACTTTGTCTCATATGCATTTACTCCATATCATTTCATTGTTTAGCTAAAGTCTGTAAAGGTTGTTAGGTTCGTAATAATTTGTGATAACTTGGTTTACAGTTACCAGGACTAAAGTCAAAGTGTTTTATAGCATCATGCAATACACTGAAAGAGAAAAAAACATGTTTGTTACATTCATTATGTTTTCAATAACACTTTGTATTAACTTGGTTAATAACATATCAAGTTCAAAATTGATTGTGCTAGTGTTACACTGAAAGAAATCCCATTAAAATCCATTGAATAATAAAGATTCTACAGTCAAATAAGTGAAAACATCCAATTTTTCCCTTTTTCGCCCCTTTTAATCTCACCGGGACGAATGTCCGGAGAGCTATTGTCATGCCCCCGTGTCGGCGTCGGCTTCAGCAAAAACTTTAACCTTGCTTGTGGAATGAAGACATGAAGAGCTTTTTTGGTACGCGACTTTCTTGTGATGAGAGCTTTCTTTTGGTACCACATTTGTAGACATTTTGACATTGACCTTGCCCTTAGGGCAATTAAAAAAAAAAACGTTATCCTTGCCTCTAGCAGGTAGGCTTATAGTGGTAGAGTGTTCATAGTTGGTATGTGACTTCCTTATGATGAGAGCTTTCTAGCGGCATCATATATGTAGACATTTTGACCTTGGCCTTTCCCTAAGGGCATTCTTAAAAAAAAAAAAAACAACTTTAACCTTGCTTCTAGAACGAAGTTGTTTAAAGGTAGGGTTTTCATATTTGGTATGTGACTTCCTTATGATGAGAGCTTTCTAGCGGTACCCTATTTGTAGACATTTTGACCTTGACGGCAAAATTTGAAAAAAAAACTTTAACCTTGCTTCTAGAATTGATTTGTTTAGTGGTAGCGTGTTCATATTTGGTATGTGACTTCCCTATGGTGTGAGCTCTCTGTGGGTACCATATTTGTAGACATTATGACCTTGACCTTAACCTGAGGACAATTTCTTAATAATTTTGGTCTTGCTTCTAGAAGGTAGGCATTTAGTAACAGGGCATTCATATCTGGCATGCGACTTCATGTTATCACATTTCGAAATTCTTAAAATGTTGTAATTTTGAAAATGTTCAAATTAGAAATTTCTTGTGCCCTGACTTCACTCTAATCCCTGGCGAGCTATGTTGTCTTCTGACAACTCTTGTTCTGAAACGAGCAGGGCCAGGACCCCCCCAAAATGTGCCAAGAAACTTCATACTAAAATTTGATAAAAATCCGTCCACTAGAACCAAAGTTATCCACAGACGCCGACGACTGTTTTGCAGTCGTATAAAGACATGTTGCACCACAGGTATATTGTGCCTAAAAGATTCCTAAAATTGTGATAGGTCAAAGTTTGTTTGGGTGATGGGAAATTGTGTATTTGGACATATTAATACAATGGGTTGACCTTGTAGAAGCTATTCTTAGAAAATCTTGAATAGGATTGTGTGGTCGTTAGTCACTAAATGAACTGAATAGAATTGTGCGCCACCATTCTGAATGTCAGACTTTGTGGGGGTTATGGGACTTGAAACATTCGAACATCAGTATGATACAATTGTAGATCATGTGGAGGCCGAAACGTCAAACAATTTTATTCATTATCGTCACCATATCTAATAAATCAAATCACACCGCAATTTTTATGGGTAAAAACATGTAGGAGTTATTTTGAGCATGATTTTTCAACGGAAATTTGACATGTTTTAATTGCACTGGTGTATAGATGTGCATGCTAAGACTGTCATTTTGAATCGTCAAACTTTGAGCAGTGTTGGACTTGGATCGGACTTACACATTAGCAGTCATGTGGAAACCTCTTGACATACTGCTTTCAAAATTGGTATTCGGTAGGACTGGTTTTTATGTTTTGTTAATGAACATACTATACCGTAACTTTAATTTCTAAATTGTGTTAATCATTAGCTGTTCACCATATACTGCCATTCATGATTCTCAGATTGTTATAATGTTCTTTTATTCCTAGCAATACTGAATCCATAGAAGCGCGCAAAGATAATTATTAACATGTTAAATTTCGGCATTGTTTTGCGGTGGGGAAAATATGGACATTTTGTTAAAACTTCTACATTATATTTTTCCTATCAACACTAAAATATTTAAAAAATCCACAATTTCACAAAAACGATCTGTTGAACGTCAGCAGTTTTCAGTCTTTTGACCGAATCCGATCTGTTGACCGCATGGGTTATTTTGATTGGTTTGGTTAATGCCCCCTTCACATACACGAATTTGTCTTACGAATCCTTACGAATCTTTAAAATTTACAGGATTCGTAAAACTAACACGAATGCTTGCGAATAAAACACATTTATGAGTGAATTGCGATTTCTTTACGATGAGTCGCGAGTATGAACGACCACTTAACGAATTACTAAGAATGAATGCGATGCAGTCACGATAAAAAATTATGAATCGTTACGAATAAGTGCGAGCGACATACGAAGGATACGAGTTATCTAAGAATTCTTGCGAGCAGAAAACGAATTCTTACGATTTGATCCTAGCTTTTACGGATAATTAACGGATAATTTACGATAACTACTCGCAATTATTCGTAAATAAATCGTAAAATATTTTAGGAACCATATTTTCCACGATTTATTGCGAATGCTTTACGATTTATTGCGATCGATTAACGATGACTTACGAATTTTAAGATAACTTTGCGAGTACTTTACGGATGAAAAAAATCGATAAAGATTCGTGGACATTCGTGTAAAATTTTTTGACATGTCAAAAAAATTATCATGTCCTTACACGAATCGATACGAAATTGTGAATGTGTACGAGCTTTTAACGAATATCGGCGAGTTAGATACGTATGCATACGAGCGACTACGAATCGATCATTCGTAACGATCGTAAGAAAAATTCTTGAGTGAGAAGGGAGTATTAATAACTTCCGTTTCACGTGATATGCTGTCGTCTTGAACGCCAAAAATAGCGACGGGAATTGTCCCAGAATCAAATGTAGCTTATTAAAAATCAATCGTAACTACTCGGCCACTTACTGGATAATTTTTTTTAGTGTAACAGGAATGGCCGAGTAGCTACGATTGAGTCGGAATATAAAAATACAGTGACAGTCGGATATGCTCATAATACTTATTTTAAAAAACAAACACATCGATTATGAAAAGATATTATTTAACAAAACAGTTTTAGAATAGGTCCACAAACAATAGCTTATAGTTGTCTGACCCTATGGTGAATGAAAGGATATGGAGTAAATGCACATGAGACAAAGTCTCTACAAATACATGGTAAAAAACAAACAAAGGAACAACGCTTTTATTGTTGTTCTTCATCTTGAAGTCATCATGAGGCCTTCAACAATATACAGTTATTGACTGGGTTCGAAAACAAAGCAGTTGTTGTTTGAGGACCAAGGCCAGTGGGCGTGATATTTTTGAACCAATCAAAATAAGGCAGTTGGTCAACAGATCGGTTTCGGTCAACAGACTGAAAACTGCTGACAGGTCAATTGATCGTTTTTTTTTTTCGGTTTGAGAAATAAAACAGACAAATTGTCGATTTTTCCCAATGCATTTATATCAGGGAAATATTATAAGGTATAAAAATGAGCCTTGCTCATACCTCATAGTGAGTTCAAGACGGCCCTGGGCGGAATTATTTGCTAATTGTCGAACAACGCTACATCCATGTCTTCATTGGTCATGGGTGCGGAATTGTCAATAAACGTTAATTAAACTGCCAAAGTGCTCTTACAGTCACTGTAATTCTTTGCCGACAAAAGCACTATGTCTGAGTCCCCTGGGGTTACTTGGTATTTTTAGGGCATATATGTGCCAGATTGACATACCTCGGAAACATGCCCCGAATTAACATACTCATGTACCTAAATGTACCCCAAATTTATATATGAACACTAACCCGTATTCATGTACAGGTACTAGTACCAATGATTTTAGCACATAATAATAAAGAGCTACGCCGAGCTCAGTATGATACGACCGCAGCAAGTCGACCATGTGGACAAAGTTAAGAGCTTGTTACAGTATCTAGATGGACACAATAAGGAGCTTGACTCAGTAATTAGCTGGACACAAACTAGCGAACATAAATATTATCCCTTTTGATTCCTGAAAGTCCAGAACTGAATGAGTTATGCTAAATTTGTTGACATACTACTGACAGCTTACATCAAGATGAATCCAAAGAAAAAAATCCCATTGAAACTCGATTTAAAATTAAGAGTTTACAAATTTTGAAAAATTGTGATTTCGGCCCCTTTGACCCCTTAAAGCTTTGAAACCGTAAAAGCTACGAAAAATGTATTGCCATATTGCTGAAAGCTTATATAGGAGGAATCTAAATTAAAAAAATCCCCATTGAAATCCGATGAAAAATAGAAATTTGAGGTTAGCTGCACATTTGCAATTTTGGCCCTGTTTGGCCCCTTATAGCTAAGAATTTGAAAAAGCTATCAAAATTCTAATAGATAAGCACTATGTTAATTTTTTATAAGGAATCCATTGAAAAAAACTGCATCAAAATCGGGCTAGAAATAAAAAAAATAATTTTTTGACATTCACCCCTTTCGGGTCCCATTTATCTCATGAACCATACATGCAACGTGAAATCCGTCTACACACTACTGATTGAAAACCCAAGAAGCACACTGAAAGAAACCCCATTAAAAGCTGACAAATAATCAAAATTCTACAGCCTAATATGTGAAAACACCAAATTTTACACTTTTGGTCCTTTTCTTTAAAAAACGGAAAGGGCCACAAAACCCAAAACCAATGACAGCCTTTCTTTTGTGCCAAGGATAATTGTATTAAAATTTCATTAGGATTGATTTACTGGAACTGAAGTTTTTGACCAAAAACAAAAGTGTCTACAGATAAATCATACAAAAAAAAAAAGAAACGTTACTCGAATTTTATGCACACCCCCGTACACCAACGTATAGGAAGTTATCTCTCTCGGGTTTTTAAGCAACAGTTCAGTTCTCGGATGAAACATTCGGGTACCGTCATACTTCATCATTACTTTTATAACAAATAAATCAGCACCCCAAATGTAACGGTATGTGTAAAACTGTGATGACGTATGTAGGACATCTATCTGAAGAGTATATGTCACATTCTTATAGTTTGACGTATTTAAATTGAATATTCTAATCCATAAAAGAGATTTACTTGGGTCTAAATATATTTATACTCATTTTTAACTTTGATATTATAGTTTGGGTATCGGAACAAGATACTTGTCAATGCAAAAATGGTAATCCCCGCTCTCAAGCTGAACTGCACTTGTTCATAAATCTATACTGACGCATTCGCAAAGGTAACCAATCATTTACATGATTATAATGTGTAATGTGCAAATATATCTGTACAGTTTGGAAGTTTGAGTACCCATAAACCGGTTTAACCCTACCGCTGGCTTTTGCAAGTGCCAGTACCAAGTCCGGCCGTCCCGAGTTCCTATCGTTGTTTACGTCTGTCTTTTTAGCCCACCTGGCTCACTTGGCGTCCGTCGTCCATCTGTCGTTAGCTCACTTTCAAAAATCTTCTCCTCTGAAACCACTGGGTCAAATGGAACCAAACTTTAATTGATTCATCACTAGGGTATTTAGGTATAATGTTCAGCACGTTAAGATCTACCCACATGGAAATTTTGATGAAAATCTAAGTACCTATATATGAGTTGTGGTCCTTTATTGGTCAAATTTTTCGTGATTTTTTACGTTTTGTCCTATATTTCAAAAACGTTGTGAGATAGAGGTCAAGTTTAAATTGCAAAAATGTTCAGCATGTTAAGGACTATATTTTATTGAACACATTCAAGTTTTCCGACCTCTTCCAAGATGGCCGCCAGCGGGGAACTTAGTTTACTATTTGACCTAATGGGAAATTCATACAAAGAACTTCTTCTTGAGAACCACAAAATGGATTTGAAGCAAATTTGGCATGAATGATGCTGATGAGGTGCTGACACAGTGTTGTTACTTTGGTGCCGATCTGTCATCCAACATGGCTGCCAGCGGGGATCTTAATTTTAACATTGGACCCTATCGGAAATGCATACAAAGAACTTCATCTTGAGAACAAATGAATGGATATGAACCGAACTTGGCATGAATGATGCTTATGAGGTGCTGACTAAATGTTACTACTTTGGTGCCAATCCGTCATCCAACATGGCTGCCAGCTGGGAACTTAATTTTAACATTGGACCCAATTGTAAGATGCATACAAAGAACTTCTTTTTGAGAACCACTGAATTGCTTTAACCCACACTTGGCATTGATAATGCTTATGAGATGCAGACTAAGTATTTTTACTTAGGTGCCGATCCGTCATCGTATATAACCCACAGCATTGGACCCTATGGGAAATGGGCACAAAGATCTTCTAGAGAACTGCTGAATGGATTTAAATCAAACATGACATGAAAGATGCCTGTCAGGTGCTGACCAAGTGTCACCAGCTGCAAACTTAATTTAACAGAAGATCTTCTTCTAGAGAACTGCTGAATAGATTTAAACCAAACCTGCATAAATGATGCTTATGTCGCCGGGTATTTTTACCATGTAGGCTAATAAAATTATGTTGAATGGCTGCCCATATTTTATTCTGTAAATATCATAAAGTTTCATAAGTAATAGTAATAAATATTTTACAAATGGATAAATATGAATAAAGAATTCAAATAATTGAATCTTCAAGTTAAATAAAACAATATGAAAACCAACCTGTAAATGCTAGTGGTGTAAGCCAACCGGCCAGGTCAACGCCTAAATACAGAATGCCAGAATATACAGGCACAGACAGGTAAGACAGGTAAGAATTCGTGCAAGGTATTTAAAAGGTGTGCTCTATTCGTTTTCTGAAAGTGTCGTCTGTCGTCAAACGTCTATGAATATGACTAAATGAATATGATAATGAATGAAAGGAGTCGATGATTTAATGTAAAAATATGAATACACAAAACTATTCAACACATACACACAAATAGTTCTCAAAATATAAATTTACTGTGACACAGTTCCCTCCAGGGACAAAAATTCGTCCCGAATTTTTATTCAACTGTACATAAAAAATCAGTTACATAGCAATAGGTGGCAATGCCTCGCTACTGCTACGTAAAAAAAAAATATTCAAACAGTAACTAAAATATTAAAAACTTTTTACACATACATCAAAGTTGTAATTTAGCCTCATTATCTCTGATCACTTTACACAAATGGGTGGACCATTGACTACCCAAATCAACAGAGGGATGAATACCGTCAACCAATTTAGTATATTTATACCGTATCTTTCCATTTGAACATATTTGATGGACATAACTATGAAGAAAAGGTGTGCCCATATTGTTCTTAGCATTCAATGCAGTCATGAATTGATTTAGTTTCCTCAAAATAGAATTTAATCTACTTTGCATAATATCATACTTAGAATGATATTTAAGATACGTTGTTTTACCAACCGGCAATCTATGGTTATTCCATTTTCTTCAACTGGGTCTAAATGTCTAACTATTTTCACCTCGTTTAAACCACACAGAACAGATTTGGGCTTCATTTCCACAACTTTTGTTGTCATGTTAAAAATTCTAACTATTCTAGTTTTACCACCTTTATTCAATTCAACTACACGTGGGCAAACTGAAACTTTATCTGATAGACTACAGTCAATATTTTCAGTCAAAGCAGTAAAACCACAGTTTTGTTTAGTATCTACCATACCCGACATGACTTTAATTGACATAGGTAAAAGTTTGAATACTCTCTTATTGGTTAAATGGACTAGAGTTGTGTCGCTACTAATGGATGACAAAGCAACATCCCATTCTATTGGAACATTGCCCTTTTTTCCACTGTAGTATTGCACAAATTTAGCACATTAGTTCCAACTACAACGGGAACATTTTTTGTTATATTCAGTACTAGCAACAACCAAAAATATGAATACACAAAACTATTCAACACATACACACACATAGTTCTCAAAATATAAATTTACTGTGACACTTATGAGAAGCTGACCACGTGTTGTGAATCAAATGTGGATTCTTAAAAATTTAAAAGATCTCCTTGAACAGCTATCCTTAACCAGACTTACCCATTGCAATAGCATTTAAACTTTTAACTTTTCTACACTTTATACAACCCTGCCACACAATAAACTGAAAACAGTAATTGCAGCTTTAATACATCAATGTTTCTGCACAAAAATAGAGAACGCAGATACACCTATTTAGTAATAGGAAAAGACAAGACATATTTTGTTAAGAACCACACTGACAGTGACGTACTCAAAATGTTAGAATTTTTGATCGACAATATTTTTGTCGAATTTGGAGGTCGTGTTTTCCAACAGACAATAGGGATTCCTATATGAACAAACTGTGCGCCGCTTTTAGCTGACCCTTTCCTTTACTCGTACGAGGCCAAGTTTTTACATGGGCTTATTCAAAGAAAACAAAAACATTTAGCCCAGTCCTTTAATTTCAGCTTCCGCTACATAGACGATGTACTTTCTCTTAATAATCCTAAATTTAAGGAGTTTTTACATCAGATCTATCTAAATGAGCTTGAAATTAAAGAAATAACTGAAACACCTACTTCAGCTTCGTACCTAGATCTTTTATTGTATATTGACGAAGATGGACGTTTGAAATCTAAGCTATATGACAAGCGTGATGATTTTAACTTCCCCATAGTGAACTTTCCCTTTCTTAGCAGCAATATACCTACCTCTCCAGCCTATGGAGTGTACATTTCACAGTTGATTCGTTACTGTCGAGCGTGTAGTTTGTACAGTGATTTTTTTAACAGAGCAAAAAGACTGTCCCAAAAGCTGCTTAGTCAGGGATTTGTTCAACCTTTGTTAATGTCATCCCTCAAGAAATTCTATGGCCGTCACCAGCTAGATTTTCAGCTAGATTCACGTCTTCCCGGATTTGACTACCGACTTTGACATTTTCCCGGATTGAATCACTCATAGTGTGACGGGTGCTGTTAACAGAGCAGGACATGCTTGCCCTTCCGGAACACCTGATGTCACTCTCAGTTTCACTGGAGTTCACACTGCGAGTGCCTTTGTT
>MJUU01069750.1:57635-84377 GCA_002080025.1 Modiolus philippinarum | reverse complement strand
ATGTAAACTCCATATGCTGGTGCTTTTGGAATGTTGCCACAAAGAAATGAGAAGTATACTATTGGAAAAGTGAAGTCATCGCGTTTGTCATACAGCCTAGTTTGTAATGTACCTCTGTTGTCAATTGCAAGATGAAGGTCAAGGGACGAAGCCGATGTGGAAGAATCTGTAGCATCCTTAATTTCAAGCACTTTTGGATATATAAGATAAAGAAAATCTCCAAAGCGAGGGTTGTTTAGTGATAAAATATCATCTATAAAACGGAAGCTGAAATTAAAGGACTGGGCCAGTTTTTTGTCTTTATTTTGTAGAAGCCCTTCAATGAATTCAGCCTCATAAGAGTGGAGAAACAGATCGGCTAAAAGAGGTGCATAGTAAGTGCCTATTGGAATTCCAATGGTCTGTTGAAAAACAAGTCCTCCAATCTGAACAAAAATATTGTCGATCAAGAACTCTTAACAAAAATCAAGGCTCCTCACCAGAGTACATCCTTTAAAGTGTGTACCCCCTTGATGGATGGACGAATGGACAGACGAACGGACGAACGGACACCATGATCACTATATACCATCCGTTAAATCGGTGGGTAAAATAAACCACGAAAGCAAATGCACGTAAGAACATGTCTCTACAAATGCATAGCAAAACCAAGAAAAGAACAACGCTTTATTACCAAGATTCGCATTAAATATAAAATATTCCCATTTACACAAATACACCAAACTGACTAAACGGGTTGGTAGCCAGACAAAACAATAGAATCCATAAACCAATTATAAATGAACGGGGTCTAGTAGGTCCTTACATTGCTGTTATGTATAAATTATTTGAAAGAAATAAAACTTATGGAATCAAAATTTTAGAGTCAAAATATCCATTTTATATCATAAAAGAACAAACTGTATAAATTGATGCTAAAATATCCTACAAATAGAAATAAAATCATAGCGTCTACAGCAGAATTATCTTAAATGATTTTTTACGAAAAAAGCATATGTAATGGAGATTCTAACAGGACTTACAGTAACACATGGCATATTCATTTTATCAATAACTTGTCTCATGGTTTCTATAGGACACGGTGATCCTCCCATAACACCAGTATACAGCGAAGTCAAATTGAACTTGTCAATATCAGGATGATTCAGCATATCTATAAACATGGTAGGAACTCCATACAAAGATGTACATCTGAAAGACATGTACACAGTTTCGGTCAGTTTTGCCATATAAATAAAATCATAACAGATAATATTGCAATTAAACTTTGTAGGTTTAATCAATACTTTACGTGATCATAAAGCACTTGCAATGGCAAACAAAAAATGTTATGCGTGTATGTGCTGCTCGCTTGAATAGATGGGGGTAGTCATTCGCAGCAAACCTTTCATCTGTTTAATGCAGTAAGTCTTCCTAGTAGAAAAAAGCTAGACTGTCCACAGATAAACTAAATTCTTGAGCAGATAAATTACAAAGTTTGCATGTATGATCTTGAGTCTAGTATGCCATATTGTTAACATAGATTAAAATATATGTTGTTACAAAGATGTCATTTCGTTAACATAGCTGTTGCTAGAAGATGACTTGTTTTTGAGTAATCTATGCGTTGGTTTGGCTAATGACTTACATGCATAATTCCTTTATATGCGTATAAGTCTTTATTACAGTGTGGTATTGATTGTTACAAATTTAACATAACAAAATTGTTAATTAATATAACATTTATTTCATCAATATTCTTATTCATTTAGATACTAATTGAATCGTATTTGTCAGCTATTGTGACATTAAGGAGGAAACTATTGACAGATAAATACTAGATGCTCAAATGAGCCTATATCGCTCACCTGGTGACTGGTTTTATTCATTGTCATGAAGAGAACACCCGTTCATACTATAAATCAGTTCACCAGATGTTACTTTTCAATCTTGGATGAGTTACAAACATAAAAATTTCAAACTTTGAAAGGGACCACCCAAGGACAATTGTAACCAAACTTGGTTCCAATTGGCTCAGTAGGTTCAGAGGAGAAGACATTTGAATGCATTTCCCATAGGGTCCCTATATTAAACTATGTTCCACGCTGGCGGCCATCTTGGATGAGGTACGAACGTCAAAATCACAACCTTTGAAGGGGACAAGCCAAGGACTATTGTAACCAAGTTTGGTTGAATTTGGCTTGGTAGTTTCAGAGGAGAAAATCTTTGGATGCATTTCCCTTAGGGTCCCTATGTTAAACTATGTTCTCTGCTGGCAGCCACCCTCAATGAGGTATGAATATAAAAACCACAAACTTTCAAGGGGACCACCTAAAGACTATTGTAATCAAGTTTGGTTCCAATTAGCACAGTAGTTTCAGGGAAGAAGATCTTTGAATACATTTCCAATAGGGTCCTTAGTTAAACTATGTCCTGTGCTGACGACCATCTTGAATGAGGTACGAACATAAAAATCACAAAATTTAAAGGGGACCAGTCAGGGACAATTGTATCCATGTTTGGTTCCTATTGGCTTATAGTGGTTTCAGGAGAAAAGACCTTTGAATGTATTTCCCATAGGGTCCCTATGTTAAACTATGTTTCCCGCTGACGGCCATCTTGGATGAGGTACAACCACAAAAATCACAAACTACAAAGGGGACCACCTGAGGACTATTGTGACAAAATTTGGTCCACATTGGCTCAGTTGTTTCAGAGGAGAAGATCTTTGAATGCATTTCCCATAGGGTCCTATGTTAAACTATGTTCCCTAGTAGCGGCCATATTGGATGAGATTTCAATCTGCTGAACATATGTAGTTCTGGAAAAGCTCAACACTTTTGTAATTCACATTTAACCTCCATCTCAAATATTTTGGAAATAAAAGTTAAAATGTTAAAAAAAATCGTATAAATTCAAAGAAAAAGGGGCCATAACTCCTATGTGGATCGCCAGATTTTCTTCAAATTTGCAGGAAATGTGGATCTTACTATGCCGACCATTTTTGTAATTATTATTTTCAATATCTAAGACTCAAAGTAACAAAAAAATGAAAATTTACGGAAAAGGGGCAATAAATCCAAGATGGGTTATCAAATATTCTTCAAAATTGCAGGGCGGGTAGATCTCATCATGCTGATCATTTTTACACCGTCAGATTTTTGATACCTGTAACGGTTTTCGAGTAATTTGCAAAAAACCGCAATTTACCCCTATGTTCTATTTTTAGTAACATAGGCCATGTTGTTTGGTCTACGGACATAAAAATCGCAAACTTGAAAACGCATACCCTTGTGATGATTAAGACCAAGTTTGGTTAGTATTGGCGCGGCAGTTTCAGAGGAGAAGATCTTTGAATAAAAGTTAACGGACGGATGAACGACGGACGGACGGACGGACGACGGACGCCGAGTGATGGCAAAAGCTCACATGGCCGTTGGCCAGGTGAGCTAAAAGGTGACAAAAGTCCAAATCGATCAAAATGAGAGACCAGTAAGGAAAATTCGTATAACATACTACAGAATCAGGGAACAACCGAACACAGATTATTTTTGGAAAGCCTGTTTACAGGATTATGTGATCAATTCTATTGTTACAGTTAATTTGCGATTGTGAAATAAACCAGAGGCTCCTGGGAGCCTGTATCGCTCGCCTGGTTTTCAGTCGCCACAATAAAGCTCACATTGTAAGTTATACAGTTGAACTTCAGTCTCTCAAACTTTGGTAGCTCGAACACCACCAATATATTGAACTGTCTGATCATGTTTTACTATATTTCCTTGTGGGGCTTTTTTACAAAAACGTTCTTGCTAAGGACCACTTTCGACACCTGCTTTGAAGTTGAGACATCATTTTGTAAATTGTGGTCAACGACAAATTTTAACACCATTTTTTTAAGTTACGACATCAATATCTGTTTGGAAACCAAATTTCATTGAAATCGGACAATGCTAAATTTTCCAGCCTTTTAGGAGGCCAACGATAAATTTTGAACATCGGTTTTAAATTTGCGACATCAATACCTATTTTGAAACCAAATTTCATTGCAATCAGACAATGTTGAATTTTTTCCAACTTTTATGGCAGCCATTTTGAAAAAGGCAGTCAATGAACAATTTTCAACACCGTTTTTGAAGTCGCAACATCAATATCCACTTGGAAACCAAATTTCATTGAAATCGGACAATGTTGAATTTTCCCGCCTTTTTGGCAGCTATTCTGAAAACGGCTGTCATCGAACAAATTTTAACATAAGTTTTGAAGTTGCGATATCAATACATATTTGGAAATCAAATTTCATTGAAATCGGACAATGTTGAATTTTCCCGCCTGTTTTGGCAGCCATTTTTAAAATGCGGTCAACGAACAATTTTCAAATCCGGTTTTAAAGTCGCAACATCAATATCTATTTGGAAACCAACTTTCGTTGAAATCGGACAATGTTGAATTTTCCCGCCTTTTTTGGCAATTATTTTGAAAATTTTACGCATAGAGGGTTAAAACTCCAAGACAGGTTTTCAGATTTTCTTCAAAATTGCACGGTAGGTAGATCTCATCATGCTTATCATTCTAACTCCATGACTGATTTTTGATATCTGTAACGATTTTAAAGTCATTGGCCAAAAACTGCAATTTACCCCTATGTTCTATTTTAAGCAATGGCGGCCGTGTTATTTGACCAGCCGACTAATCGACCACAATTTTGAAACTGCATACCCTGGTGATGGTTTAGGCCAAGTTTGGTTACAATTGGCTCAGCAGCTTCAGAGGAGAAGATTTTTGAAATTGTTGACGGTCGACTGACGGATGATGAACGATGGACGACGGACGCAAAGTGGTGGTAAAAGCTCACATGGCCTTTTAGGCCAGGTGAGCTAAAAGAATGAATTCATGCAGATAATCTATGTATAAATGCTTACAATAAATAAATTACAAACGTATCCATTGTCTCCTCATAAAAATCAAATTACACTGCTGTTTTTTCTTGTCTTTGATTAAAATATTCAATATTCATCCGTATCAGGGTATTTACAAGACCAGTAACCAACCTTTCTGTACTGACTGCCTGTAAAGTTAAATCAGCATTAAATCCAGGTGATGGAAATACACATTTAGATCCATGTGTCACCATTTGTAAACTTCCTATCACCATACCAAAGCAGTGGTATAAAGGCACTGGTATACATATTCTGGTTTCCTGGTAAATTAAATCATCTTTTAATGGGGTCATGAGAATTTAAATCCCATTCTGTTTGGAAGTTCGTTTGTCCATTACATATATTTTAGTGAACTGTGATTTTGATAGATTGTTACATGAGAGTATATCAAATATTGAGATGTAAAACATTTCGTTATTTCTGTAATGGAAAGCACCTTAGCCAGAGAATACCATAAAAGATATCTGTATGAATGAAAAATATCCAGATTTTGATTAGAACCAATGTATATTCTTTAAGAATTTATCAGTTTGAATGTGCGGCTTGTCAATTACAATAAGTGGATGAAGTCCGTTGAAAAGACCTTCCCTTGATTTTTTTTTTAATTTTCGAACTAACTGTTCAAGAAAGAATGTTTATTATAAGAGGCAGTCGTGGTCACATGTTGCTATTCTAATTTTCTCCTGAGTATTATTTATTTTATTCTTCCAATAACTTTTTTCAGAGCGATAATTTGAAATGGCTGAATGGAACGATTTCAAAGTTTGCACAGATTTTAATATTTCCACGATGGCCGTCAAAATACGTCAAAAATATCAACGAATTTTGTCCGAATTCAACGAAAATTGTTTTAGGTAGTTTTGAGGCTGCAAATGAGATGGAATCATGGAACTGGTTGTCTAGGGTGATATCACTACTTATTATACCTTACATAATAAGTAATTGATTCTATTGGTTCAAATAAAGTCACATGACATAAAATAATATGGATATTTTTCTTGAAATTGACACAAAGGTTGAATAACCTTTACAAAATACTCATGTCCATGGAATATCCAAAATTATTCACCGGTGAATAACCCTTGAAAATTTAAATGTGTGGTGGTTAACCATGTTTTGTGAAATTTTATAGTATTTTCATTAAAAAAACCTAAAAATATCGATTTGTATTGAATTAATTAAATATAAGGACGTTATCAGTCGGATTTTGGTAGCCTCTGGTTGCAGTTTACTCTGAATTGCCTCCCATTTTAATTACGTCATGATCGTTTGTAAACAAATGGCAGCTGCCAGTGGCAGTGTCATGTTGTTAAACCGATGAGGATTTGGACCAGCTCCTAGCTATTAAGGACACCAACAATACTAAAAAGGCAACATAATTGGCATTGGCAAGCTTTGCGCAATATTCTTTTGACAAATCATGAAAGGGAGTTCAACTTCGAAACACGAGAAGCATTGAAGGGAAAAAGGTTTGGTCCGTCTAGGCATTTCCAGAAGGAAATGGATATTGATATCATTAAAAGCGAATGGTTCATGATTATGTGGGAAAAGACAGAAGAAATGTGTTATTTAGGTTCATTGTTTTGTGAAGATGTTCAATCTTTCATTACTATGGGCTTATAGAATGCATTATGTCAACCCTGTAAGTGCGTTCAATTCAGTGGCGGTTCTTCCAAGTCTACATAACAGTTTATTGTAGTGACAAATCAATGACCATGAGGAATTAATGGTTTATAAGCAACAACGAATCAAACTTACCGATATAAAAATTGATTTCATAAACAAATAAGGTAAGATTATTTTAAGCAAGGGAACAAAATAATTAAAGAAAGGGTGATTTACCGTCTGAACATGGGTTATCGTGGGACATTAGTTTTCGTGGATTACATAGTTTTTCAATGGAAATCATGACGTAATAATCGACAATTAAGGCAACGTAAACCGATGGCGATGCTCCAAGTATATATGAAGTGTCAAACTAGGGTACATGTAAATCCAAGATAAGTTCAAGTTTCTCCCAGAGATATCGGTTTTGGGCAAGACTTCTTGTTATGTCAGAACACTGACAGTGATATTTATATTTCTTGGTTTCATATTTAACTAAAAAAATCCATGAAAACTAAGAAATACGAAGAAAATATGTATAACTAAATGCAAGCGAGACAATATCACATCCATGCAAAGCAGAATGTGATATCAACAGGGGAAAAAAATCAAGTGATTTCATTATTTTACATACATGTAAATATTTTTTTTTCAAATATTTTATCCATTGTTTGTTCGGTATAATAAAACATTTACGGCCTTCTGAAGAGGTGAATATCTAAAATTGTCAACCTACTAGGGTTATTTCCCTCGGGCAAAGCCCTCGGGGAAATAACCCTAGTACGGTTGACAATTTTAGATATTCACCTCTTCAGAGGGCCGTAATTGTATATTCTTGCAATTGCAAATTTAGTTCTTCTTATTATTATTCTTCCAATAATTTTTGTCAAATCGATTATTTTGAAATGGCTCACCCAAACACATAATTCAAACTTTGCAAAAAATATACCACCATCTGAAGTTTTATGCTATATGTAAACATTTTTAAAATGGCCACCATTTCAAAGATGGCCGCCATTTAACGTTAAAAAATTGTGGATTCAATATCTCATTGACTGCTTTGTTCATATTTTGAAAAATGTTGAGTATGATGAGAGGAAGGAATTGAAGCACAAAAAAGAGAAATGACACCTATTTCCACGATGGCGACCTCGATACATAAAAAAATCAACAAATTTTGTCCGAATTCAACGAAAATTAATTTCTAGGTAGATTATGAGGCTGCGAATGAGATGGAATGATAGAATTGGTCGTCTGGGGTATAATCACTATCTTTTGCAATTTAAAATCTAGTATTTCTAATTATTATTATTCCAATATTTTTTGTCTGCTTGTTAATTTTGAAATGGCCCACACAAACAAATTCAAACTCTGCAAAAAAATCGACCACCATCTGAAATATTATGCTGTATGTTTAAAATTTTAAATTGGAAACCATTTCCAAGATGACCGCAATTTTCCGTTAAAAAATTGAGGATTCAATTACATATTTTGTATAAACGTTCAATAAGATGATAGGAAGGAAAGTATGCATAAAGAAATTAGAACATGGCCGAAATGTCGAAGATGGCCGCTAAAATACATAAAAATGTCAAATTTATCCGGTATACAACGAAAATTGGTTTCTACGTAGATTTTGAAGCTGCAAATAAGATGGAATTATCAAATTGGTTGTCTAGAGGACATTAGCTATTGCTTGCAATTGCAAATATAGTTTTATTTATCATTTTAACAAAAAAACATATCATTAACGTTAAGCTGAAGTAATATTGTATTGTAAAATGAATGCATATTTTTATTTTACCTTTGAAAAAGTCATATAAACACAATCAAAACAACGGCAATAGAATACCGAAGGAACAAGGGAAGCGAAGACCACAAAAATCGAAATCCAAAGACATGACAAAAACGGCAACAGAGATAAACAAAGGCAAAACAAGGACGTGAGATAAGTACAATGCACGGAAATAAAACGACAACACCAAAAACTAAGGCACTCATAGTGTGAACTTCAATGAAAACCGGGAGTGACATCAGGTGCTCCGGAAGGGTAAGCATGTCCTGCTTCGCTAGCGGCACCCGTCACACTATCAGAGAGTCAATCCAGGGCTGAGTCAAAACCTGTTATGTCAAATCCGTGAAGACGTGAAATCTAGCTGAAAATGTCCGTTTTCATTTGGAAAATAATGAATGGTTAACCAGAGGCTCCCTAGAGCCTATATCGCTCATCTGGCTTTCAGTTGCCACAATCAAGCTAACATTGTAAATTATACAGTTGAACTTCACCTTCTGAAACATTGGTAGAGCAAACACCACCATTAACTTGGACTCTATTTTAAGTCTGATCATGTTTTACTGTACTTCTTTGTTGGGCTTTTTTGACAAAAATTGTCTTGCTTAGGACCACTTTCGACACCAGTTTTGAAGTCGAGACATCATATGGTAAATGGCAGTCAACAAACAATTTTTAACACCATATCTTTAAGTTACAACATCAATATCTATTTGGAAACCAAATTTCATTGAAATCGGACAATGTTGAATTTTCCTGCCTTTTTGGCGCAATTTTAAAAAATGGCAGTCAACAAACAATTTTCAACACTGGTTTTGCAGTAGTGACATCAATATCCACTTGAAAACCAAATTTCATTGAGATCAGACAATATTGATTTGGCAGCCATTTTGAAAATGGCGGTCATCGAACACTTTTTAATATCAATTTTGAAGTTATTACATCAATACCTTTTTGGAAACCGAATTTCATTGAAATCGGAAAATGTTGAATTTTCCCGCCTTTTTGGCGGCCATTATGAAAATGGCAGTCAACAAACAATTTTCAACACCGGTATTGCAGTAGCAACATCAATATCCACTTGGAAACCAAATTTCATTGAAATCAGACAATGTTGAATTTTCCCGCCTTTTTTGGCGGCCATTTTGAAAATGGTGGTCAACGAAAAATTTTCAACACCGGTTGTGAAGTGGCAACATCAATATCTATTTGGAAACCAAATTTCATTGAAATCAGACAATGTTGAATTTTCCAACCTTTTTTGGCAGCCATTTTGAAAATGGCGGTCAACCAATAATCTTCAACATCAGTTTTGAGTCGCCACATCATTGCAAACATTTTATCAATTTACACTTAACCTTCATCTTCTATAGTTTTGGAAATAAAAGATGAAAAATATGAAAATTATTAAAATTCCGTGAAAAAAGGGCAATAACTCCTACAAGGGTTTTTGGATTATCTTCAAAATTTCAGGGTAGGTAGATCTTGACATGCTGAACATTTTTGCAATATAAAGTTGACTTGTATCTCTTATAGTTTTTCTGATAAATAATTAATAAAGTTCAAATTTTGCAAATTTTACAGAAAAAGGGCAATAACTCCAAGACGGGTTTTCGGATTTTCTTCGAAATTGCTGGGCAGGTAGATCTTGCTATGCTGATCGCTTTTGCCCCGTTAGATTTTTGATATCTGTAATGGTTTTTGAGTTATTTGCAAAAAACAGCAATTTACCCCTATGTTCTATTTTTAGTAACAGCGGCCATGTTGTTTGGTCTTCAGGTCAAGTTTGGTTACAATTGGCTCAGCAGTTTCAGAGGAGAAGATTTTTGAAATTGTTGACGGACGACGGACGCAAAGTGAGGGCAAAAGCTCACATGGCGTTTTAGGCCAGGTGAGCTAAAAAGTAGAACAAAATTAATAATTACACTAAAAGCAGAGATAACACAGTGAAAACACTTGACAGTTCTGAAAATGCTACATACTAGATATGTGTGCATATGAACATGCAGCAAAACCTGCGCTTCATTTCGGAATGACTTTCTTATTGATCTTGGGAAAGAACAGTCAATTCATAGCTTAAAAAGAGGTAAAACTTATATTGTAGACTGGTTACAGGACATTTTTCAGGATATCATTATTATCTTTATTTGGAAACAGTATTATCCCATTTACATGTGTATAATTATTAGTATTACTTGAAATGTCCCAATGGAAGATAAAAATGCTGAGCCACTCATGCAAGAATAAACATAGGTCAAGGTCAGTAATTTGCTGATGAATAAGATTGTGTCTCTCAAAATGGTAAATTTTATTACATATCAATGTTTTAGTTGTTGCGACATACACCTAAATTTTCATTTACATATTCAAGCATAAATTTACGTCGACCTCAATAATTCTTTATTATTTCGATAAAACTTGTAAAAGTATTTTCGATACTGCGGAAAAGATTGCAAGACTTCCTTGCCAAATATTCTGATATTTGTTATTGATCCCGAATCCGTAGATAAAAATGACAAGGATGGAAAATTGTGTGACATCAAGCAAGTGTTTTCCACTCAAACTGGTGCTAGGAACCGTATAGACTTAATTTGAGGTATGTGTATTTGCTCATTGTTGAAGGCCTAAAGGTGACTTCAAACTTAAACACAATCTTACCATGTATTTGTAGGGATTTTGTCCTATATACATTTATCACATATCCTTTAATTTGTTCATATAAAAATGAGTGACTTCATTAGATCATAATTCTAAAATATATTGCTGTTAAGAAATAAATCTCGTGCAATATTTAACTAAAGCAATTCATGCATAAAATGTTAGCCATATACATTCAGATAGTGGTAATTCTGGCAGTATTTAGTAATACAATGTGGGAGGGTGCTTTTACTGAAGCTTTGATGTGACCCCTTTCTATGTATTTGTGCTTGACTTTTGCCAGTTATGGGTTATTGTCTTATTATTGTTTAACTCCTTATCGTTTTAATACACACTATATTTTTTAAGTCATTAATTTTCTTACCATTTCATGATAGCCCATTCGAAGTCCTATAAAATAGCTATTGTTGATTATATTATGATGAGATAGTGTAGCTCCCTTGGGAGTTCCTGTAGTACCCTACATATAAAGCATATGAATATTTGCTTTCAATACGTCTATTTTCTATTAAATCGATATATGTTCAATATCATTCATTCTTAGTTAATGGTCTTTAAGGCTTGTTTAGGGTATATTGGGATACGGGATATTTGCCACTTTTGTTAATGGGATATGGGATATTTGAGACAAAAAGTACTGGGATATGGGTTATTTTGACTGTGGAAAACGGGATATTCCACTAATTAATGGGATATCTTTAATTTTCAAAGGGATATTTTCGTCCAGACTTTTCGTCCTTTCGTAAAATATTTACTGGGATATGGGATATTGGGACCCCCCTAAACAAGCCTCGTCTTTGGCAGTACGCAAAATCTATTTGTTATAGTGAATGCTTAATTTTTTACAGGTACAAACGGAGAATTTAGTGTGCAGAATTATTGCTTGCCTGAAGTCTTTGGTGTTGATTGTGACTTTTTCCAAAATTGTTTTTTTCCTAGGGCCTGTGGTCGATACCGTGACTGCCTTGATAGAGCTCGGTTGCTTGCGGATAGGCAACTTAAGCAAGGGTGTGTTGCCCATAACTTGAGGTCATCACTACAGAAGTTTTACGGTCGGCATCGCGATCTTGTGGACCGCTGTGGGATATCTGTTTCCCGGATGACAACAGATCTTTCTCTTTGCCAGTAAGGTTTGTTTTTCCTCTGCCGGGTTTGGCTTTGCTGCCGGAGTTGACATGTTCAACACGGCGGGTGTCTTATAATAGGGGGGAGATGCTTACTCTACCGGTGCACCTGGTCTCGCCCATGGTTTTTGTTGGGTCCGTATTGTTCATTTTTGTATATGTGCGTGTCTTCATTTTCTTTTCTGTGCCGTGCTCATGTTATGTCTTCGTTTCTTTGTTTTTCCGACGTTGCCATTGTCCTTGGATTGTTCTTTTTAGACTGACGGTTCGGTTCTCACTTACTCAACATAATCTGAAGTTTTTGGATGTGTGTAGACCTAAACTTGTGAATTATTTAAATGAGTTGTATGTGCTTGATAGAAAATGATTTGATTCACACTCGACAAGGCATTTTGTTTTAGAAAATACCATTATCTCAACTTTGTGGGAAATGCCTGTAATAGGTGTATCGACTGCAGATCCAAACAGATGTCTTGGTCATCCTTCTCGACCATGCTTTTTTCAGAAACTGACCTATTCGCAAAAAAGTTTATTGGTCACTGAACTGTAATACTGTGGACAAACAAGAAAACTACTTAAAATTTAATGTAAATCAAAATCGAAATTAGAGAAAGGCTCAATGAAAAGATATTTTCAAATATGTTTTCCCTAACTTCAAGTTTCAACTGATCGTAGATTAAAGAACCTTCGGGTTACAAATACTAGTAATATGAAATAATAAATAAATATTGACTGGATTACTTACAGATGTGAACTGAATGTTGATTGGACTATCAAACTGCAGTTTATTCTGTAAATCTAGAATTTCTTTTCTTCTCTTAGTGGTACCTGCTTCCATGACATTTGAAAATTTCAATGTCCCTCTACAGCAGATTTATTTAAAGGGTATATAGATATAAAGAGACATAAATCGATTTATCATTTTCAGTATTTTGATTCACACCAAATTTTATATATTTAATAATTCTTTACCATTGCCCAAAAGGCATTGAATTGTAATGTACAGAATAACTGGTCGTACGCATAACCAAATACATTGGCAAATCAATAACCCTTTGATTAAATCAATTAAAAATCAGTGGAACATGTTGTTACTCTTACCTTCAAACAGTACTTATATGAAAGTTTAATGAGCATTCAATCATTCTCTTAGTCTATGGATTTCAAAATGTTTGGATTTTATATGCACTGAAGAGACATAAGTTGTCGAAATGGCCATATGCAGAAACTAATTTCACAGTTTTGGTATTATGTTTGTATAGACTGACAATTACAAGGACAAATCAATACCACAAACATCGTCGACGAAGTCCTAGTCAACACAGAAAACAAAAACGATGACTGAACGAACCCCAATTGAAAATCGGAAGCATGATCAGGTGTTTCGGAAAGATAAGCTTTATCTGCTCCACATGTTGCATCCATGAAATGAATAGTTCGAAGTAAAACATGGACGGTGTTTGTCAATTCGGTAATAAATTCTGGATCTTTTCAAAATGTCTATTCTCACTTACGAAGTCAAAATCCTGTCAAATCAAAGTGTCAACTTTCTCATGTTATCCATCCGTTGACTTTTTTATATTTAATTACTTTTTAAAATATAGAAAAGGGTGCTAATGTCATAATTTTTGTAATATTGACAGATAACGTTCACATTTAATGTTGTTGGTGTAAAAGGGAACATTTAAAAAGGTTGAAGTCAATATGTCAACCTCATTTTTAGTTACTGATAACTCGAAATGAATGGTAAGATTTATACAGGAATTGGCGCACTCAAGGTTGACTGTGATAGTTTTACAGTAGTAGAAAACATTTGTTACATTTTATGGAAAGTTTCCTCTTACATATACATGTATCATATTTACACCATGTGTGATGATGTCATAACTATGTGAACTGAAACTTAATTTTACCACATTACATGAAATGAAAAACAAATTGTTAATTTATTCGAAAAAATGAATACCTATACTTTGATTCACCAATTGTAATTACTCTTCTTAGATCTGGTAGTCTGAAAATTAAAATAATTCTTATTATTTATTTTGTATGGAAACATTCATTTATGATTTTCCCATATTTTGAATTGCATTTAAAATATTCATCAATCGGTAATTCTAATTCTGTTTGTAGTGTTTACAGAATTAAATAATTTGCTTTTGTATCAAAAACAGGTCTCATGACACACTTCTTAAGTATTTCTCATAATAAGCAGAGCAAGTCAGAATAAAAGTTCTGTTCGGAAAATGATTTATGTTTTAGTGGGTCATTTCAAATGCCCCTATTTTTAATATAATAATTTTTTGTCTCATAACTTTTTTTTCTAAATATTCACAATGTACATGTAAATCTTCGGAAGAAAGCAAAGTAACCTATTTCCTTGTCTTCTCAATGTTTAACTACAACTAGTAAGCAATAAACCCACAAGCTCATGAATCAATTATAATCAGAAGCCTTTATTCAGTTGCGGATCAAATATAACAAAACATCCTGCTTAATTTTGTACAAATAAAGAAAGTTTTGGGCAGCTTTATGCAAGCGTAGCAGGCGAACAGACAAGTTGACATGGTAATAACTATAAACTAGTATTTGGGCATAAAATGTTATAAGCCATACTTAACTTTAAAAAAACCCTCAACACATATTTGACTAATTATAAACTTCTACCATTGTAATGCAATAATATATGTACTTACAAATGACTTCTAACATGACCATCCATATCTTGCCTGGCTAGTTCTGGAATCAAACTATAAAGTATATCATAGTACTTTTGACCTTTGAACTTCTCAGCCATAATAAGAGCATTACAGTCAACCTTTAAAACACAGTTGATAAAGATATCGACGAAAATGATAACAGCAGCATTATGAGCTGAAAATTGTCATCACACTGATATATCCTTCTTTGCAATTTTCATTGTAATAATCAACTTTTTCTTAAAACCTTTAGCATAACATTTACATGATTACATGTACATTTATGGAAAAATAAAGTGTCTAACTTACAAACCTTTCTCAAGGCATACTCTAATTCATTGGGTCTGTATAATGGATTTATATTGACCTAGAAATAAACAAATAGAATATTCAAATGTTTCAAATTTGTAGAGAGGCGTTAAGATTGTAGCTTATAATAGTTTTCACTTCAATAAATATATTGATGAAATGCAGATATCGTCAAGAGCTCATTAAATTCTTGATTTTACATTTACAAATAAAGTTCTACACCTAGCTCAGCATGTCGACTACTGAAATTTGACCAAGTGTAGTTTAAAGTGAATGTGGGCGCAATAAAGAATTTGACACCGTAATTAGATAGACACAATAGGGACTCTGACGCAGTAATCAGTTGGACACAAAGTAGGAACAATAAAATAAGTCCTTTTGCTCACTTAAAGCTGTGTAAAATCTTTTGACTCACATCAAGAAAAATCGAAAGAAAAAATCCCATTGAACTCCGATGAAAAATAAAAAAATAGCATATTTATAAAAATTGCAATTAAGCCCCTTTGACCCCTTATAGCTTGGGCATGGAAAGAGCAATGACAATACCGAAAGCTAAGAACAAATGGAATCAAAAGAAAAACAATAAAAAAATAGATACTATTTAAGTATTTTGAAAATTGCAATTTTGGGTCCTTTGACCCATTTAATGAATTCTTTACCAAGTTAAATTAAGTTAAATTTTAAAAGTTTTTATAACAATCATTCAGAGGAAATTAAAGTCATTGAAAACAGTTTTAAAAAATACGCATGCTACATACATATTACATGTAAATACATATCTCTCCTCAGGTATAGCCAGTTATTTTCAAGACTGACACAAATTCAAAAAAGTTCTAAATTCCCTCTATTATTATGAATAAAACACTTTTAAAAATCTTTCTTGAATCAATCTTGCCAGATCTGTAGTAATTAAAATGAGAAAGTACTAACAGTATGTGCAACATTTTACTGATAAGAAAGTCTACCACTTGCCATTCTTATTCAATTCAACATACTCAATTGAGTCTAAAGTGTTAAAAACATATAATTACTAAAATAATTCCAGCTCTGGCTGTTGCATATTGGGTAAGTATCCATTCTATTGAGTTTGGACCCCATATTCCTACTCTATCTCCTCTCTTTATTCCAAGTTCTAATAGACCTGCTGCCAACTGGTCTGACTGAAAAACAATACAAAATATATCAATAAAGCTGGACCCCAGATTCCTACTCTGTCCCCTCTCCTTAGTCCGAGTTCTACTAACCTGCTGCCAACTTGTCTGACTGAAAACCAATACAAAATACATCAATAAAAGTGGACCCCAGATTCCTACCGGGTACTCTGTCCCCTCTCTTTAGCCCAACTTCTAACAGACCTGCTGCCAACTAGTCTGAATGAAAAACAATGCAAAATATATCAATAAAACTGGACCCCAGATTCCTAATCTGTCCCCTCTCTTTATTCCAAGTTCTAATAAACCTGCTGCCAAATGGTCTGACAGAAAAACAATACAAGATATATCAATAAAACTGGACCCCAGATTCCTACTCTGTCCCCTCTCTTTAGTCGAAGTTCAAATAAACCTGCTGCCAACTGGTCTGACTGAAAAACAATACAAAATATACCAATAAAACTGAACCACAGAATCCTACACTGTCTCCTCTCTTTACTCCAAGTTCTAATAGACCTACTTCCATCTGGTCTGACTGAAAAACAATACAAAATATATCAATAAAACTGGACTCCAGATTCCTACTCTGTCCCCTCTCTTTAGTCCAAGTTCTAATAGACCTGCTGCCAACTGGTCTGACTGAAAAAACAATACAAAATATATCAATAAAACTGGACCCCATTCCAAGTTCTAATAAACCTGCTGGCAACTGGTCTGACTGAAAAACAATACAAAATATATCAATAAAACTTGACCCAAGATTCCTATTCTGTCCCCTCTCTTTAGTCCAAGTTCTAATAGACCTGCTGCCAACTGGTCTGACTGAAAAACAATGCAAAATATATTAATAAAACTGGATCCCAGATTCCTACTCTGTCCCCTCTCTTTAGTCCAAGTTCTAATAAACCTGCTGCCAACTGGTCTGACAGAAAAACAATACAAAATATATCAATAAAACTGGACCCCAGATTCCTACTCAGTCCCCTATCTTTAGTCCAAATTTAAATAAACCTGCTGCCAACTGGTCTGACTGAAAAACAATACAAAATATACCAATAAAAAGAACCCCACAATCCTACACTGTCTCCTCTCTTTACTCCAAATTCTAATAGACCTGCTTCCAACTGCTCTTACTGAAAAACAATACAAAATATATCAATAAAACTGGACCCCAGATTCCTACTCTGTCCCCTCTCTTTAGTCTAAGTTCTAATAGACCTGCTGCCAACTGGTCTGACTGAAAAACAATACAAAATATATCAATAAAAGTGGACCCAAGATTCCTACTCTAAACCCTCTCTTTAATCCAAGTTCTAATAAACCTGCTGCCAACTTGTCTGAATGAAAAACAATACAAAATGTATCAATAAAAGTGGACCCAAGATTCCTGCTCTAAACCCTCTCTTTAGTCCAAGTTCTAATAAACCTGCTGCCAACTGGTCTGACTGAAAAACAATACAAAATATATCAATAAAACTGGACCCCAGATTCCTACTCTGTCTCCTCTCTTTAGTCCAAGTTCTAATAAACCTGCTGCCAAATGGTCTGACTGAAAAACAATACAAAATATATCAATAAAACTGGAACCCATATTCCTACTCTCTCTCCCCTCTTTAGTCCAAGTTCTAATAGACCTGCTGCCAACTGGTCTGACAGAAAAACAATACAAAATATATCAATAAAACTTGACCCCAGATTCCTACTTTGTCTCCTTTCTTTAGTCCAAGTTCTAATAAACCTGCTGCCAACTGGTCCGACTGAAAAAGAATACAAAATATATCAATAAAACTGAATCCAAGAATCCTACACTGTCTCCTCTCTTTACTCCAAGCTCTAATTGACCTGCTTCAAACTGGTCTGACTTAAAAACAATACAAAATATATCAATAAAACTGGACCCCAGATTCCTACTATGTCCCCTCTCTTCAGTCCAAGTTCTACCGGTAATAGACCTGCTGCCAACTGGTCTGACTGAAAAACAATACAAAATATATCAATAAAAGTGGACCCAAGATTCCTATTTGACCCCTCTCTTTAGTCCAAGTTTTAATAAACCTGCTGCCAACTGGTCTGACTGAAAAAAAATACAAAATATATCAATAAAACTGGACCCCAGATTCCTACTCTGTCTCCTCTCTTTAGTCCAAGTTCTAATAAACCTGCTGCCAACTAGTCTGACTGAAAAACAATACAAAATATATCAATAAAACTGGAACCCATATTCCTACTCTCTCTCTCCTCTCTTTAGTCCAAGTTCTAATAAACCTGCTGCCAACTGGTCTGACAGAAAAACAATACAAAATATACCACTAAAGCTGGATCCCATATTCCTACTCTGTCTCCTCTCTTTATTCCAAGTTCTATATATNAATAAAACTGAAACCCATATTCATACTCTCTCTCCTCTCTTTAGCCCAGGTTCTAATAAACCTGCAGCCAATTGGTCTGATTGAAAAATTAAACAAAAAAAAACAACAAGAAAGCCTCAAATCCCTAGCATATCTCCCCACTTTAGTCAGAGCTCAAGTCAAGCTGCTGGCAACTAGTCAGGCTGAATAAAAATAAAAAATTATTATTAAGATGGGACACCATTTTTTCACTGCACTGGGTCTGTCAGAATTGCAAAACTATCTTTCTCAACCAAAATATGGAACACCATCTTTTATAGATTATATTCCAACAAGATTCATTTATTTTCAAGTTATTACAGAAGTCGATCACTAACACTAATAGAGGATTTTTGTTTATTTCCATAAAATGACCCAAACAGAAATATGTGTTTACGCTTTCGGGGGTGTCGGTGACTTTGTGTATTCATAATTTTGCTTATTTTTTACGTATTGTCGTTGATCTGGTAATTATAATATCATTTTAACACACATTTTAGCTTTCAAATATGCTTTTTTAATAAGATCTTATCTCATCTCACTGCACCTTATCATCACTGCTATGCGGACGATACGCAGGTTTATATGGTCATCAAACCTAAAGAGGACAGGTCAGATCACTTCAGAAGGCTCGAAATTTGTCTAGCAAATATAAGTTCTTGGATGTGTCGAAATATGTTAAAGTTGAATGAGGACAAAACTGAATTTATTATCTTCATGCCGAAACATCATGATTGTCACATTCCTAATTTGAAATTGAAGGTCGGAAATTCAACTATATGCAGTGTGCAGATTGTTAAAAATCTTGGAGTCTACTTTGACAGTCATCTGACAAACGAAAAACAGGTATCGGCTATTGTTGGATCTTGCCATATTCATATTTGTAACATTGGACGTATACGGCGCTACATTACAACACCTGCATGCAAGACTCTGGTGAACGCATTGATAACATCAAGACTTGATTATGGCAACACCTTGCTTTTTGGAATTAACAAAGGCACTTTGAACAAATTACAAAATGTCCAGAATACGGCAGCATGCCTAATTACCGGTGCAAAAGGTCGAGATCATATTTCTCCGATACTAGCCGAATTGCACTGGTTACCTGTAGAGTTTAGGATACAGTTTAAATTCTGGTGTATGTAAATAATGCCCTTAAAGGAGAAGCTCCATCATACATACAGGAACTTGTAAGAGTTAACATTCCTTTGCGAACTCTACGTTCTAGTTCTACACAGCGACTGAAGTTCCTAAAGTGCGCACTAAAACTTATGGCCATAGACAGTTTGATTGGGCAGCTTCCTACTTATGGAACAATCTCCCAGACAGTTTAAGACAGTGCAGTTCTTTGGGTTCTTTTAAGTCACAGTTGAAAACTCATTTTTATCGAATTGCATTTTCTTAGTCATTATTTCTGTCATTTTTTATATAGCATTACTGATTTTATCTTTTAGGAACCATGATTAACTTTTAATGACATTTGTTTTTTGTCGTGTGTTCTTCAATTTTGTGTATATATATAGTTTTAGTTGTATTTATTTTTCACATAATTTTTTATCATGTTATGTTAAAATTGTGATATATATATATATATAAATTTTTTTTATGGAAATTACCTTTGACAATTTATATTTAAGTATATATATTATGTTTTATATATTATGTACAGCGCCTTAAAGTATATGGATATATAAGGCGCTATATAAATGTTTTTAATTATAATTAATTATTATCTCTCAAGGAAAACACAATAAGGGTTGTTCTGTTTGCTTAACTTTACCATGTATTTGAAGGGGCTTTGTCCCGTGCACATTTATGTCATATCATATCATTTTATTATTTCATTAAAACGATCAATAAACAATGAACTGAAAATCTATCCATGGATTAACTACCGCAATAGAATACTAAACAAGTGTGGATCGTATTGCAAGGCAATGCCAAGACCCCTACCGGTAGAACAAGGCTTTATTACACTAAGAAAAATGGTTAAATATATTTTCAAAGTCCAAGGTCATTAACTCCATCAAAAATCAGTGGACAAGAAACAAACTTAAACTTGATCTGTAACACATTAAGGTAATTAAGGTAGACTCTCACACAAAATAAAAGATCAATACCTGCAACGGTTTTAAAAAAGTACCGAAAACTGATATTTTACTAAAATTTTCGAAGTCCAAGCCCATAAAAAATCAGTGGACCGGAACCAAACTTCAACTTAGTCTAGTAACTCATTAAAGTTGACTCACATACTAAATATCAAATCAATACCTGCAACTGTTAAGAAAAAAGTGTGGAAAACTGACATTTTTCTAAAATTTTGAAGTCCAAGACCAATAACTCCGTCAAAAATCAGTGGACCAGAACCAAACTTACATATGATCTGAAACTCATTAAGGTAGACTCGCATACAAAATATCAGATCAATACCTGCAACGGTTAAGAAAAAGGTGTTGAAAACTGACATTTTACTAAAATTTTGAAGTCGAAGGCCAATAACTCCGTCAAAATTCAGTGGACCAGAACCAAACTAACACTTAATCTGAAACTCATTAAGGTAGACTCCCATACAAAATATAAGACTGTTAAAAAAAGTGCGGAAAACTGATGCGGGACTGACGGACAGACGGACGGAGTGCAAATCTAAAGTCCCCTTCGGCTATCGCCGGTAGGGGACTAAAAAGAGACACCATAACTACATAAATCACCAAAGTCAAGAAAAATGACAAAGATTATTAAAAAATGCTTAGATCATCTGGCGGATTGTGGCATGTAATTATAGTTTTCAGCCATTGTAAGTGTTTCCTGTTGTCCCTTTTATTTCATTTCTTAGATCATCTGAACAAATATGTATCCCATTTATACTTCCAATTAACTCTATAACTTCATTTTACAAACTTAATTTTAAAACGTGTATTAAATGAATAAATACCGAAGTTACTGTGAATTTAGTTTCTGCAAATACGAATTTCGACAACTGATGTCTCTTCAGTGCAGATAAAATCTAAACATCTGGAAATCCATAAACCGAAATATGTAAAAGCTGATAGAGAACAAATTACCAATAGGATTTAATGAAATGCAAAAATCAGCAAAGGACAGAGCTTTGCATTAGGGAGATACTCCTTAGTTTTTTACAAAATTTTAAAGATTTAGATATTGTAAGGTTTTAGATAGAATCGGCTTTCGGGTCAGACCCGAAGTACTGACTAATGGGCTGTTGAATACCCTCGGGGACTACTAAATATTCCACCAGCAGAGGCATCAACCTTGCACTAAATGTAATGCCAAAATCATTCTACACATTTTTACCTCCTCCAAAAGTTGATGAAATGTCTTTCTGACATTTCCTGTAGAGAATACTACTGCCTCTTTATCTGGACATATTTCTGTTCTTTGTTCCAAGGCTTGTCCTATTGTGACCCCTAACAATGGTTTATCACTTGGACCTTGGTCATAACTCCATTTCTGTCTAACTGCACAACTTGTAGAAAATCTGAAATATTGAAAAAAGATACACAGTAAAATTTTCTTTATTGTTTTTAAATTCTATCAGTGTATAGAAGAATTGAGAAAAGTTGGCAAAACATTTGAAAAGATCAGAATTTGGTAATCTCCTATCCTCTATCCACACCCTCAATCTATCCTCTATCCATGCCCTAAACTAACTGTTGTTGAAACAAAGCATGCATTTCAGGGTTTAATAACAGAATACCTGGTAATTTATTTTCTGCATATGCGCATTTCGACAACTTATGTCTTATCAGTGCAGATCAAACCTAAAAACCTGGAAGTCCATTAACCGAAAAAACTTGTAAAAGCTAATAGAGAACAAATAACCAAAAGGAGCTAAATAGAAAAGCCAAAATTCAGCTTAGGACAGAGCTAGGCACGCTGGAGATACTCCTTAGTTCCTTAGTATTGCAAATTATGTGCAAAACAGCCACAAATTAGTGTAAAGGTTCCCTTCTCTTAGTATATATATATTTGGAAATATCATTATACTGAAAAGAATTTATTGAAATCATTGCTAGTTTCATCAATTTTGTTAATTATGCAAATAAAGAAAGGACTTCTACGCCACGGCTGATACACCACACTCTTATTAAGACTATATTTTCAATAGAGTTGTGATAACGGGGACACATTAGTTTCCTTTGCATGGATATATATGCAACATACACAGGAAGAGAGAAACACAGCATATTGGAATAGAACATAGTAGAAGTAATAATGCATTGACATTTTGAAACAAAACACTACAGTATCATCATCAGTAAAACACAGTATTTTCATATTTGAAGTAGTATGTATTGACAAATAGGTAGATATGGCAGAAATACCATAAATTAGGTTTCGTTGAGACAATTACATAATGCATTGTCTTGAATAATTTTTGTAATTATTTCATCCTCCATTTTAAAGAATGTAAAATAAGATATTTATGAGAAAAAATCATGTAGACATTTACTAAAAATCAATTTCAGGTCATAAGTATGATTTGCAGTTTAACCGAAAAACAAACATTTGTTATTCACACCAAACTAAAAAGAGACGTGTGTCTCCATAAATACATTTGTAGTCCAGATATGCAAATAAATACACACTTTAATGCATAAAATTATTTTTGTTGTGACACAAAAAGATATCAAAATCGGTCTTGATATCAATTAATATATCAGTAAATGTTTACTTATGCATATCACCAACGTAAGTTTTAGAAATAATCGTTTTGAGTTATTCCATTTTATACATGATTAGAGGATAATGTATTTCGCTGCAGAAAAGACCAAATAAAGGGTCATCTACATCTTTACAACAACATAATAGTGAATTCGATATATACAGTGATAAAAGAAGGACTTTTTATACAATATCTTAAAATTTTACGACTTACCTACATACACATAATAACAATATTATCATAAATAACAAAATACCGAAGTTACTGTTAATTTAGTTTCTGCATATGCGTATTTCTAAAACTAATGTCTCTTCAGTGGAGATCAAATCAAAACAATCGGAAATCCATACACCAAAATATGTGTTAAATCTAAATAGTCAAGCCAAAATCAGCTAAGGACAGAGCATTGCGAGAGCGAGATACTATTCAGTTTTGAACAAATTTTTGTAAAATTTATCTTTCGGGACAGCTGCGGAGTACTGGCCACTAGGTTCGTGAATACCCTCGGGGACTAACAGTCCACCAACAGTGGCATCGGCCCAATGGTAATAAATAACAAAATAACGAAGTTACTGTAAATTTAGTTTCTGCATAAATACGTCTATTTATTTGAACTGAAATTCTAAATAGAAAGTGAATTCCTATGTGGTCTTAACATAACAAGGGAGGGGGTTATAATACCAACCTTCCAATGTTGTTTATCGCAATTCTCCTGTGCACTGCATATGTAGTTGTTTAATATGATCAGAATCGTTATTTCTGTTAATATTACCTGACACATTTTGCCAAATTGGGCACATTAAAGATGGTCCTAAACAGTGAAATTCTAAGTTGCATTTTGTTGACATTCAGTTTGGTACACCCAAGTGTACCTTTCAACTTTTAGTTGATAACCTTTTTATATTGGCTAAGGCGACAATGGGGAGTGAGCTGAAAATATTTAAACAGTATTGTTGAAGGTTTTAACTTAGGTACATAAGTAATACATATGTAATTAAGCTAAAATTCTCTTATTGCAATGTGGGGACACAGACTTGTCCCAAATTGACATTTCCGAAAATGAATAGTCTAGCAATTTCCGTTATGATTTAACATTATTCGTAGTTGTAGTGCGTAGAACATATTTTACTTATCGAATCACTGATCCATAGGGCTAAATGAACAAATTGAATATCGAGTAACCGGTACCAGCAATATTCCAAGTATACACGTTCAAAAATAATTTTGTGAATTAAATGTTTACTAATATCTTAAAATCAAAATTAAAGAAATTTTGTAAAGTAAACATGTTAGGCAATGGGTTCCGTAGAAAATTCTTTTTTTAGATTATTACGGCTTATCATGTACAAGAATTCGTTCGGCAGAGTGGACCGCGCAATAATTGACGATACCAGTTATCTCGATAATTCTTAATGTGAATTTACACAGAACTTCGCTTTCAACAAGAATTTAAAGTACTTTTTTATATCCTTCCAGGGATCGACTCTGTATACAGAGAACGTTATATGGTGTGTAAGGTCACCTGTTATATACTGAATATGGCCAGGAGATGCTATTACCGCTTTAAACATTTACCCAAGTTAGTATGTATGTACATACCTATACTAATTCTTCAGTTTACAAACTCTCTCTTCTCTACATCTGAAAACAAAAAAATGTTTATGGTTGCCATGATTGCCTAAATTAATTCGTTTCCCCTTTGACATGTAATATTAAACAGTTTGTTACTTTATGGTTTTTAGACTTAAATGCTCATCCGAGTTTGTATCGCTCGAATAGCTCTTCATTGCTGTTGCATTGACTTTTCTCTTATCTGTTAGCCATCTGTGAATGAAAAAATAAAAAGATATGATATAAATGATTGTAGATTGAACAAAATCCCTACAAATACATGAAATTGAATAACGTGTGACACATGTATAGAGTTATGAGGCGTTTGCACATTAATTGTTTTTAATTTTAAACCATCCATATAAATATATGATTACCTTTGATGCTTTCAATCACCATTTAACCACCATTACAACCTATACCACAGGATTTCCAATGCTAGTTTTGTTTTGGTTCTATGTCTGCCTGAAACAACGGTATCCAGAAATTTTTGACCTTATACTCCTTCTACACACTTTAGATGTGCCAGTTAACCTGTTATCCAAAAGACGCGACCGTTGAACTAAGTTCTGCTTTGCCGACATGCCCCTAAGGATGTAATTGCCTTTAGTATGGTAGAAAACAACCATGTTGCAATACCGGGTTAATAACATTCTCATACATGAAATTGTCATTTAATGTATGATGTATGAAATGTTCTAGCAAGGATTTCTCTTTTCGATCTAATATGATCGCCGCTCAACAGCGGAACATATATGGACCCTTTAGGAAAACATATTATAATTCTTTCCTCTGAAACTGCCGAAGCAAACTAAACAAAACTTTACAGGAATAATGCATGAAGGGTCCTTTGAATGGTTCATTTTGTTTACATATAATAACAAATGGGACCACCGGCGCAAAACAGTTTTTCATTGATTTCTATCGCATTTAACATGTTTTGACTGTTTCCTCTGGAACTACTGATACAACTTGAATTCTACGGGAACGAAAAGAATTTATTTTGTTCAGATCAGACAAAACAAATGGTCACTATGAAACGAAACTAAACACTTGGGAAATTTTCGGAAAACGTTTTTGTATCATGTCTGAAACTTCGGCATATTCAACCATATATTACAGAAGGATATCAAAGAAGAAAGAAAAAGATAAAAAGAAATAAAAAATGAAACTTGAGAATGTGCCTGTAAGACAAGGATGCCCCGCTATTGTCCCTATTATTGAATAAATGAATTTTAATCCAATTCTGACCTAAGTCCCTCATGATACCTTATAAATGGTGCACTCTAAAGTGCTAAAAAGGGGGTCATAATAATGAAATATTATAAGGATATAATGCATAGTTGGTAAACAAGATAAATCAGTGTCACTAATGCAATGTGGGCCATGAGCACCTACTTGTTGGTAGTTGGGTAATTTAAAAAAAAAAGTATTAACTAGAAGATGACATGCCCCCGCCCAAGTTGGAATCAAATTGGGATTTTTAGTAATATTTGTGTCTGTAAGACACATATGATGCCCCCGCTAAACACATGTTATTCTAGGTTTCACAGATTAACTATGTACCCTCTATTACTAAATCACCAAAAAAATTAAAAGTTGAACAATGTATGTTTTTGAAAAATAAAATGAACCGAAATCAAAGTACATACCACATGCACATCTTCAATATAGATACGAATGAACTGCAAAATAAAAGCTTCCTAGCCTCAAAACTTTAGGATGAGTTGTTCGGACAATCTGTGTGCCCTCTATTAATAATTCACCCAATAAATGACTAAGTTCAACAATGTGTATTTTTTT
>MJUU01069747.1:0-18599 GCA_002080025.1 Modiolus philippinarum | reverse complement strand
CTCTCGCACGGGGAAACCTTTTACGGACTCCACAATGAAGGAGAGACAAACCTCAGTAATAAATAGTGAATGAACGGATATGAAGTAAATGCACATGAGACAAAGACTCTACAAATATATGGTAAAAACACGCAAAGGAACAACGTTTTTATTGTTGTTCTTCATCTTGAGTCTGTTTGTCAGAGGAAATACCTTTTAATAACACCAATACTCAATACATTGATATTTCCGGTAGGAAACACTGATAAATTTATAACTGTTGCTTTAATTTATTCTGTACGCCTCAAACTTACCCAATATGATCTGAATGGAAAGCCAAAATCAGCGAAAGACAGAGCTTTGCATGAGGGAGATACTCCTTAGTTTTCAACAAAATTTACAAAAATTGAGATATTGTAAAATTCCGAATGAAATCGGTTTCGAGTCACCACTAGAACTATCTTCACTTTGCTATTTGTGAGCAATCGAGCTTTATCAATGTAGTTACTGTATCGACCGCAGACCCTTGAGTAGCGAATGAGTTCAGAGATGTAAACTCACAATACGTAGTCGCTGTCGCAATTTTCCGACAAAGTAAAAGGGAAGTTGACTATTTGAAAAGTGAAGTTATCGCATTAGTCACACAGCCGAGTTTGTTGTGTACCATTCGTCAATTTCAGGATAAAGATGAATATCAATAAATGAGGCTGATGTGGAAGTGTTTGTTGTATCCTTAATTTCGAGTTCTTATGGATAGGTAAGATGGTGAAAACACAACACAACACAACGAATGTTATTTAGTAACAAAATATCATTTATGATTATAAGATACGTGTACAGCATAACAAGATTTTTTTGTGTATATGAAGCTTTGATATTTTTGCATTTTGTTTCTTCTTCAATATAATAAAAAAGAAACTGCGATTATAGTCGGAAAAGCAGAAAAGCAAAGCACTTTAAACCTATAAAGTAAGTGAGAACCGAACCGTCAGTCTAAAGAACGAACAATCCATGGACAACAGCAACATCGGAAAGACTACGAAACAAGGACATCACACGAGTACAGGAAAAAAAGAAAAATGAAGACACGCATACAGAAGAGCAACACGGACCCTATAAAAAGCATGGGTGAGATCAGGTGTGCCGGTAGAGTAAAGCATCTTCTGCTTCTTATGAAACACCCGCTATGTTGAACATGTCATATCCGGTAGAGGAAAAACTAGCTTTAATTGTAAAGGGAAAGATCTGTTGTCATCCTGGAAACAGATATCCCATAGCGATCCCCAAGATCGTGATGTCGACCGTAAAACTTCTGTTGTGATGACTTTCAAGTTACAGTCATAACTAAAGTACAAGGAAAGGTACCACTTCCTCTCATTTGTGCTTAAGATAACTTTTTAAAGTCCCCATTGTTGGATTTGATTTCTTTGATTTTCCACTGTCCTTCTGATCATATTTTGCATCTTTTGTTTTATGTTTTTATTCTGTACTTTATATTTTTGATTTTTTTTTTGCGTCCTGACCATACCATTTCTGAACTCCACAGTTTCGCTATATATTTTGTTTTGAAAAAGGTCCTACCGCAATAATATTACGCACACAGCAATATTTCATAATTTGTAAAATTACCATCGTAAGAATTTATATTGACTTTAATTCTTATATTCTATTGTTATTTTACTAGTCGATGAAACTATATACCTGTTGGTCTATTGAATCTTATGTTGATTCTAATATGACCAACAAGTAAAAGACTCCATTTTTTTCTGGAAATGCATGAAAAACTGATACAACTATTTCCTGATTACATTCTAACGAGTAATGTTTGCTTAGGAGGAGAAACTTACTTTCACGACGCACCTGGTTTTACTCCCAAGGGATTTCATGTGAACATGTTTATGTCCCTTCTCATGGTTCTTTATCTTAACTTAAATATGAGACTCGAATGTCGAAGTGTACTAATCTAAAAATGTACTTCTACTTTTGGAACTCGGAAGCTAAGACTGCAAATGTCGAAGTCTAATAATCTTCCTTCTAATTTGGGAACTCTGAAGCTAAGACTTCCAATGTCGAAGTGTACTAATTTTCCTTCTACTTTATGATCTCTGAAGCTAAGACTGCGAATGTCGAAGTCAACTAATCTTCTTTCTACTTTGGGAACTCTGATGTTAAGACTTCGAATGTCGAAGTCTATACTTATCTTCCCTCTACTCTGAGAACTCTTAAGCTAAGACTTAAAATATCTAAGTCTATACTTATCTTCCCCCTACTTTGAGAACTGTTAAGCTGGGACTTCAAATGTCGAAGTCAATATTAATCTTCCTTCTACTTTGAGAACTCTGAAGGTACGACTTCGAATGTCGAAGTCTACTAATCTTCCTTCTACTTGGGGAACTTTGAAGCTGGGACTTCAAATGTCGAAGTCTATACTTATTTTCCCTCTACTTTTGGGAACTCTGAAGCTAGGACTTCGAAGTCGAAGCCTACTCATATTCCTTCTTCTTGGGGAACTCTGAAGCTAGGACGTTGAATGTCGAAGTCTTCTAATCTTCCTTCTGCTTGGGAACACTGAAGCTAAGACTGTGAATGTCGAATTCTTTTAATCTTCCCTTTACTTGGGGAACTCTGAAGCAAAGACTGTGAATGTCGAAGTCTATACTTATCTTCCTACTACTTTGGGAATTCTGGAGAAAGGACTTCGTATATGGAAGTGTACTAATCTACCTTCTACTTGGAGAACTCCGAAGCAAAGAATTTGTATGTCGAAGTCTACTAATCTTCCATCTACTTTGGGAACTCTGAAGTAAATACTTCGTATGTCGAAGTCTACTAATATTCCTTCTATTTTGGAAACTCTGAAACATCGGAATAAGTTCAAGGTCAATGGTTTATTTTTGATATTTCTATTTTAGATTGTTTTTCTTGTGTTGTTCATAATTGGAAATTATCTTATAACTCCCAATATCTTGTCCTAGGTGTCTCAAACAAAATTGGAATTCAAATACTTAATTATAATTCAAAATCAAAGACACGAGGTTGTTCGGTATTTAATTATCTATTACTACTTGGTAGATGCCTATACTGGTGAACCCTTTGTTCAGACGGTACTCACATTGCATTGAAGTCTAACACCTATTCTGGGGTTTTAAAACGCGCCGCGCTGCAAATTATCTTTTCGACTAAAATATTTTAGCTGAATATCAAAACTGTGAAAAGGTAGTAAAATTTTAACGATCATTTATTTCATCGCTAAGCAAAACAACATCTTCTATCATCTGCCCAGCAAAAGTTTATGTTCTTTGCATTACAGTCACCAATTAAAAGACATTCGTTTGTGCAAAAACATTTGAAACATAAATGCGATTTGACGATAAGTAAAATAGGTAAAATGTAAGTAAAGTATATATTAAAAAGACATTAAGAATCTGTTGACAAAATATTGACGGATAATTTGACACAAATACTGTACGAAAATAAGACAAAGTCAAGGCATGACTATCTTTCCATCCACATATTTCCACAGATTTCTTCAACTTTTACTGAACAGTTAGACCCGTCTAAAATAAACAATGAAAGCATATTGAGTATATGCACATGACACAAAAATTCTGCATATTCATTGTAGCACCAAACAATAAACCGAACCCCCACTAAACATAAATCCCTCTGAACCACCAAATTTGAGGACTTTAATTTCAATGTCATTTTCCCGAACCTTTATAAACCTGTTCAAACTCACAATATTTCCCAATAGCGTATTGAATTCAAAATCAATTTTATTTTGCGTGATATATCATTAATCTGTCTTCCTTTTGATACCATTACCGGGATTTTGTGTTATGTCATTATCGAGAAAAATACGTTCAAATGGAGGTAGTCAGAGAAAAAAATGATACGATAAAAATCAGCTCCATGACACGGTCAATAGTAGCAATTGACATCTACATGATACGATAAAATGCTAAATATAGAACTCATTTCCTTATTTTTGCGCAATTTTCTTGGAGTTTATTTTATGCATGTGTTTCATGTTTAACAAATCAGCTAAGGAAATGTGACAAAGAAGTTAGAGAGACTTATTGCCTATCCGTCAGTCTGTCGGTCCATATGTCAACTTAGATATCTTAAACGTATGTGAGAAATTCTGTCTTTTACCAATTGAAACGAGGGAAAAATACGTAGACTTTCTCACACAATTGGAAGGTACCCGAGTCTTTAATATTGGTCGAAGTTAAGAACCTTTTTTCCGTAGAATAATAAGTTAACGATAAAACCGAAAAAAGTGAAAAATTGCCTTTTTTGTGGAGGTTTTTATTGTTAAGTCAAAACGTTAAGGTTTTAAGGATTCTCTTAAAACCATAGATAAACATAGGTACAGAGGAATATACGTACATGTATATACAATAAATAAACACCTTTGTCTAAAAAAAAGCATCATCAACAACCTTGTTTAATTTGAATGTCGGATCTGCCAACAGAAGGCTGATACAATTAAATAAAAATAGGAATTATATAAGTATCTGTATAAAATAATTATAACGACACTAAAATGCAAATTGATGTTTTAAAAATTGACTGCAAATTTTCGCCCTTCAACAGGCTTCGTCAGGCTGATTATAAATTCTCTACGCATGTCTTTGCATGTGCGATAAAAATATTTTTGTTGGTACCATTACACTAACAATGAAAATTGAAACATAGATATTGTCGTTCTTTATGACATAGAAAGCTAAAACTAGTAAACATAAAATATGAAATAAATAAAAAATAATACAATTAATTAAAAGGATGTTAACATAATTGTTTGACGCTGGAAAAATAATATTATTCTTTTTATTTTTTGTTACTGTTGAATTTCATTTGGTCACGTTCATTAAGACCGTTGGGTTCTAAAGTACAAAGCTGGTGGACCCAAAAATTTTCTCGCAAATCCCTTGTTGAGTCATCCCATTGATCGTTTTCTTCAATGATCTGTACTTTGATATCTTCAAAAATATGTCCTGCCGATTGGAGATGGCGAGTGCCCAATTTGTCCAGAACAAATCTCCCACAGTATTTGAGACAGGAAGTTTTTAAAATGCTGATCATTTGTACCTGTATCAGAGGTGTGCACAGTACTTTTTTTTCCTTATTGATTAAAATCCAAGTTGCTGAACTTTCAGAAATAGGCTACTTTGGTGGAAAATTAGTACATTTCAAATATTCAGGGTCAACCCATGTGCAAGATATACTGTCCATGTAAAAGAAAACCCGGTTTGCTGTCACATTGACAGCTTTCTTCTTGTTTATACTGAGACAGTTTTTTTTTTAATTTCAATGTATTGATTCTATATAAACAAAAGTTCGGTAAATATTGTTTCCGCTCTTTTTTTTTAAAGATTCACATCTCAAAACAGAGTGAAAGTCATCACCTATTTCTGCATCACTACATGTATTACATATTCTATTTTCTCTCGCTATGTTTTGCCACCTTCCAACTTTTATATAGGCAATCTATGATTATCTAATGGAAATTTACAAAATGTAAGCTCGTCTTTATATGGTGATATATCTAGATATTTTTCAAACTGCAAAGTGTTCTTAAACAATTTATAAGACGCCCCTTATCAATATCGGATCTCCATTTTTGCTCAAACTGGTAATTAATTCTTTGTTTTATACTAAATAGCGACTAAAATTTTCTTGAGACTGCCTTAAATTTCCGTATCCAGAATTATTTAAAATGGTTTTAAGTGTTGTTATCCTTGAGCATTTATTCTGATTTTGAAAATATTTTTGATAATAATATCTATACAATTTAGATGACAATTTTTCCTTCTATCCACACACCATTTTCGCCCAAAACTTTATCATACGGGAATGTACTTTTGTGTACAGTGGGTAAGCTCCTAGCTCACCATAGACCATATAATTAGGTGTTGACTTTTTTTTTTAATTTTCATATCAGTTTGCAAAATTTTAAATAAAAACTTTCAATAATATCTAAATTACTGAAAACCCATATTTCGGAACCATATAAATTTGGTTTCACTATTTTGTCAAAAAGATCATATTGCCAACTGATTTATAAATTATGCAAACGACTTGTTTGGATCAACGGAACAAATGTGTCGAACCCTCAAAATTATTATGAATTTGGTATTTGAGTTTGAGAAATTGGGACGCATTTCAGTTGGGCGGATTTTCGAATTTCCAGTATTTTCAATTGGGCGTTTTTTTAGTTTTGCAATTGGGCGGAACTACTTTTCTTTACTGAAATAAAGTAAATTTAAAAAAGAAAAAGGAAAATTTTAAAAAATATTTTATGGTAACTATTTGAGAGTCGAGGATAATCATCTGCATGCCTTTTGTCATTTTGTTTATCGTCCCGGACGCTATCTGGCTTTCTACTATTTTGAAATCTGAACGAAGTTCACCCTACACTTGGTTAAGTATCAAAAAGGGACGACATATCAATGACAAAAACAGACAAATTTAACATAGCGTATAGTCGTGGTAAAGATATGTCACCTTCATTTGATAATTATTGAACTTCAAGTCTGAAGATATATACGTAAAACATCAAAAATATCAAATTCCTGAAAAAAAATCATATAAAACTGGATATAGTCGCAAAGATCCACTACTCTAACATGCTAAGTGTATTTGGTTTTTAAACAATTGTTTCATTTTATTTTATATTTTACAGGCATGTCACACGTAATCCGTCTACTTGAAAAAAATAATTAAATCCGCCTAATTGCAAATTATTTTCTGCCCAATTGAAAAACTATTTACGACCAATTAAAATACAAATCCGCCAAATTGCAAACTACTAGAAATTGTTTACTTATTTTTATTCAAATCATTATTGTATTTACTGATTACTTGTCAATTTCATTAAAAATTCTTTAACGAGTGTTGTCAAAAAAGGTTTCTCAGGTTTCAAAATGAAAGGAAATCCTTCTTATCGTAATGTAAGTGTAGAAATGAATTGCATATCTAATTTCAGTTTAAAATTTTGTTATCAAGTCAAAGACTTTTGGTAAAATAGTTGAGGTGTTAAGGTGTGGAATTGCCCTTTCAAGGTTAGAAATTAAAAATGAAGATTGAGACACGAAATACGTGTAATTAAAGATGAGATGCACGCACTCATTGATTGTCCATGATACAAAGATTTGAGGAATAATAAAGTACCGAAGCTTCTGTAAATGTACTTTCTGCATATGGTCATTTTGTTTCTTCAGTGCCGATATATCAAAACATTGGAAAGCCAGAAATCGAACGATGTTTAAAATCTGATGGAGAAGAATAATTTAAAGGATCTAAATTGCAAGCAAAAATCAGTTAAGGACAAACTTTTGAATGAGTGAAGTACTCCCTAGTTCTTAACAAAATTTACAAAAATTTAGATATTGCAACTATCAAAATAAAATCGGCTTTCGGGATAGCACCAAAGTACTGACTCCTTGGTTGGTGAATACCCTTGAGGACTAACAGCCCACCACCAGAGGCATCGACCCGGTGGTATCAAATGACTTAATACCAGTTTCTGAATATGGCCATTTCGACAACCCATGTGTCTTCAGTGCATATAGAATCAAGGCAATTAACAGAGTAGGTCATGCTTACCCTTCCAGAGCACCTGATGTCACTCTCAGTTTCACTGGAGTTCACACTATGAGTGCCTTTGTTTTGAATGTTGTGATTTATATTTCTGTGCTTTGTAGTTGTCTAACGTCATTGTTTTCTGTGTTTAACGTCATTGTTTTCTGTGTTTCGTTTTGGCCATGTCTTTGGACTTCGATTTTTGTAAATTTCACTCCTTTGTTCCTTCAGTATTCTAATGCGGTTGTTTGGAAGAGCATAAACTCAGAAATGTTTAAAAACTGATAGATATGATCTAAATGAAAAGCAAAAACCAGCTAAGGAAAGCTTTGTATTAGGGTGTTACTCCTTAAATGAATATGAACAGAAATAACAATGCCAGGACAAAGTGGTACACGAACCCCGCTTAACCTTACCAGAAACTATACGATTATACTTCATATTCCGTCTCTTTGTTTACCACAGTTTTTCTGTCTTTACCACATTCCATGTTTTCATTTTTGATCCGATTTAGCTTCTAAACAACAAGAAACCCGAAAAAAAAGTAACCGGTCAGCATGTTTCTTTAAACTAATATTTTCAACAATATATTGATGGGATTCTTTCAAAGCAACAATTTTAATCATACCCTTGTGCAATTTTTTTCGTATCCTGCGTGAAATTGCAGTAGATTTTTTCTTTGACTACCTCCATTTGAACGTAGTTTTCCCGATAATGACAGAACACAACATCTTGGTTGTAGTATTAAAATTTAGTAAAATAAATATTGAATTCGATACGCCATCGGGAAACATTGGCATTAAAAGTTGAAAATATGTTTATTACCTATTTCAGCGTTGAGTTAATGAAAATGTCTTCAAAAATGTAAAATTAGGCAATAGTAATCTATTGTATAAAAACTTTGATCTATTTGGAGTTAAATAATACTCTGTTCCACTCAGAAACACAGAGAAACAAAATGAAAATATAGATACAATAACCTTGGTCTTTCAACGCCTTTCATTGTTTATTTCAATTTTGACCGTTTCACGCGGATTTTGCTCAAAATGATACAACGCGGTTGTACGGTGTTGTGAGTTGATTTAAAGATCTTTCAGAACTGAAAGCGAGAACTTGCAGTAAATTGTAGTTCTCTTCATAATAATTCCGACCATTTACTAGGAGCACATGCCAATCATATGTGATATAGATCTAGTTTAACTCCTCACCATTTAATACCACAGACGTTATATGACGTTGTTTAATCTTCTGTCGATCTTAGTGTCAGGTTTTTACCATTGTTAATTTATTATGTAGAGTAAGCAAATTGTTTAAGACATTTTTAAGTCTACTGATTAAAGTAATTGAATTACTACTGGATTAAAAACAACGACTGATTTTTAAGTCATATAATTTTCATCTGTATAACCGTTTAAAGACATGGTCGCTTAAACGAAATTTTGTTAAAATTTGTCTATTTTTAAATAACAGTTCTGATAAATATTTTTTAAGTTTGCTATATAAAAGTAATTTTGATTCATCAGTAAATGATGAAATTTTTCTTTAAGTTTGTTTACATATTGTTTACATTCTTTGTTTATATGGAATATTTTATACTTTTTGATGTTTTGTCTATATTGGAGTACATATTAAGTCTGCAAATTGAAACTGGTCGTTACAAAAATATTCCCCGTGAGCATAGATTATGTAATACTTGTAGAGTGATTTAAGATTAATCATATCTTTTACTAAACTGTGAAGTTAACGAACAGAATAGGTTGGAATTATTCAAAATTGTACAAATTTCAGAAACTTAAAATCATTTGAAAAATTAACTTCATTTCAAACCCTAAGCATTTAACTTGAAGAGGGGGGGGGGGGGGGGGGGGGGGGNGGTTGTTTTTCTAAAAAAATATTTTGGAGCTGGTTTTTGTGACAAAAATATTTTGGGGCTGCCAAAATGGTGAAAAAAAATTTTTTCTGAAGGAGGCTTTCTGCCCAAAAAATTAATGTTAATTTTGAAAAAAAAAATATTTTGTTGATACACGTGAAAAATATAAATAAAACAATTTTCTGTCCAGAAGAAAAAAACCATACCCCCCCCCCCTTTTTCAGGTTAAAAGGTCGGTCCCTAATTCAACCATTTTAGCGATAGTTTGTACCTTTTTAAAAACAATCTGAGGAATTGATATAGGGTCCACACCGGTCAGAGAGTTATCGTAATAATTTTCTGTATTGTAATATTATATGTTGTATATATGATTGTTATCCCCGCACTTTTCTGAAGAAAATTCGGGGATATTGTTTTGGTCCCATCCGTCCGTCTGTCTGTCCGTCTCTCCGTTAGATGGACCTTGTCAGTGGAACTCCTCGCTCATTTTTGGATTAAGTGTTTTAATTTTGTTTAAGAATGGTTGCATATATGCTGCAGATGCGCAATAAGCTTTCGGATTTTTGATATTGGTCTTGGTGCAAACAAGAGGCCCCAAGATGTCTATTTTGACATCTGTGAGCTTGTCAGTAGAACTCCTTCATTTTTGGATTAAATGTTTTGATTTTGTTTTAGAATTGTTGGATATATGCTGCAGATGCGCAATAAGCTTAATAAGCTTTTATAAATTAGTCTTGATGCAAACAAGAGGCCCCAAGATGTCGATTTTTGATACATGTGAGCTTTTCAGTGGAACTCCTACATTTTTGGATTTATGGACCGCTTTAATTTTGTTATAGAATTGTTGCATATAGTCTGCAGATGTGTAATGAAGTTTTGGAATTTTTATTCCGGTTCCAACTTTGGTAAAATTTCTGAAAATGTTAAAGACTCATATTTTTTAACTTTTAGCATATGCTTTCATTTTTTTTACAAGAGTTTGGAAAAAATACAATTTTGAATACTTAGAATTCTGAAATATGATTCCAATTTTGGAAAATGCCCTGAAAATCTCAAAGACCACTTATTTTTTGGAATTCTACCTAGCAACCATACATGTAGTAATTTGTTTCAATTAGGACTAACATTTTTACCAACTGAATTTCAAAAATAATTGATTCCAATTTTGGTAAATTTCCTCAAAGTCTCAAAGACCACTTATATTTTGGAATTCTACCTAGCAACCATACTGTTAGGATTTGTTTCTATTAGGGCAATCATTTTCACCAATTGGATTTCAAAAATATTTTATTCCTATTTTGGTAAATTTCCTATAGGTGTCAAAGACCACTTATTTTTTGGAATTCTACCTAGCAATCATACTGTTAGGATTTGTTTCTATTAGGGCAATCATTTTCATCAATTCGATCTAGAAAATAATTGATTCCAAATTTGGTAAATTTCCTGAAAGTGTCAAAGACCACTTATTTTTTGGAATTCTACCTAGCAACCATACTGTTAGGATTTGTTTCGATTAGGGCAGTCATTTTCACCAATTGGATTTTCAAAATAATTGATTCCAAATTTGGTAAATTTCCTGAAAGTGTCAAAGACCCTTTATTTTTGGAATTCTACCTAGCAACAATAATGTAAGGATTTGTTTCAATTAGGGCAATCATTTTCACCAGTTGGATTTTCAAAATAATTGATTCCAAATTTGGTAAATTTCATGAAAGTCTCAAAGAAAACTCATTTTTGGAAATTCTACCTAGCAACCGTATATCCTTGTATTCTTTCTTAGTAAAAATAGTGACTATCAATATTTTTTTTTAATGTTGAGGAAAATTACCCCAAAGGTCTATAACAACTGTGTTCTGTGTCAAACAGGTGAGTGCGGGGATGGCACCACTTCTAGTTTTGTATTGCTTTAACCCTTAAGGGTATAATTATGCAATAAAGTATTATCTAATTTAATAAAATTTATTTATCATCAATTATAAATTGAACTTTTGTCGATACTTGTACTACCCATCCGATTCCTCGACTAATTTGACGTCTCAATTGACAACTACTGAGAAGGGCTTTATTTGTGTTGTGTTTAGTTTTGCATTTTTGAGTTGTTGTATTTTAGATGTATACCTTTTTTTAACTTACATCTCAAATTTGACGAAAATGGTATTCTCAGTACTTAAATTTACGACAAATGGGCAACTTTAATTTCAAAATTATGAATTTCCTTAAAGTGGACAGTAATAATCCAACTTTTCCAGCTTACGGATTGTATGTTTCAAAGTTGATTCGTTGTGCGAGAGCTAGCACCAACTATGAAGAATTTCTCATTAGGTATAGTTCTATCCTTGACCGCCTTATAAATGAAAGTTTAAAAAAAAAAAAATCCGCCTCATTCTATCTTTAAAAAACTTCTTTAATAGATATCAGTCCGTTGTGGAAAAAATTGAAGTTTCGATCCGAACTGTGGTTCAAGATTCATTTACTTAGTACAAGTATTGACAAACGCAATTTATTTTTGAGTTGCTACCGGACACTACCGCAATAGAAGGAGAGATTTGACGAGCCATAAAACAAGTTTAACCCACCATTTCTTTTGAAATGCCTGTCAAAGTCGGGGCCATTACCGTTGACAATTTTTGCACATACTTGGTCTTTTTGCCCACTTGATTTAGGCTCCTAACAACTCTGTTCGGAAGTTATGTCATTACCGCTTTTTACATAAGACATATAGGTTCTTACATTCAACCAAAATTAAAGACATGGATAATTATGTCTGTTAGCCTTGTTTCCCTAGCCTATACTTAAGACTACATGGAATTTGTCACACTCATGAAAGATATTTAAGACTTTTTATTTGGACTAATAAACCTATCAATGTACTCAAGTAATTAAAACGAAGGCGTATTTCCTTTATTCAAGACCATTGTTCGTGACTCATACCCATCAACACACCCTTAGTGAGTTTTTGATCATTTCCAGGTTATTTCTATACATTCTAAGAGTTTCTACGAATTTTGAGATGAAAATGTCTGCGAGTGAAGCTCTTTCGTATGTCTTCATTTATTTCTCAGACATAGTTGAATTTTGGTTTACGCGATATTTCGACATTTTACCAACTATATATTTAAGATGAAAGTTTTCTGGACTATGGGTTTTTCATAACAATAAATAATGTCAAAGATGAAATCTGACAAGATATTTTTTATATCAGCATTCAACACGGGGTTCTTCTTCCAACAAAAGTAGGCATACAAGTTTAAATTTGGCTTCGGTATTCACAGTAAAGATTTGTGGTAATCAAGATCTGCAGAACTCAAAATTAAGTTTTCAACTTGTTAAAGATTTATATTTTTCTTTAGGCTCGTCGAAAATTAATGTAAAAAAATGGATAACAGGAAACACCTTCAATGCCTAAAAATTATAATTACATGCCTCAATCTGCCATGGAACTACACAAAAAACACGAATAAGACAAACGTAGACAACGATAGGAACTTGGGACAACCGGACTTGTAACCGGCACCAGCAAAAGCCAGTGGTAGGGTTAAACCGGTTTATGGGTACCCAAACCTCCCCTTTATCTGTCCCGTTTCCCTATAGTATAATAAACTTAAGAATAAAACCAAATACAAGTAGACTACTAACTCCATGATCACAATCTTGAATGGAAAGAAAAAGACAATATTTAATTTTGAAAGATGGGTCAAGGGGTGCTCGCTGCTAAATTGCCGGCTAGCTCAAGGAGCCTAGTCTGCTGGTAGAACACCGGGGTATGTGGTGGGTGCGGTGGAATGTGAACTTGCGCATAAAAGAAGACGGGCAGTGAAATTTCTTTTGGTCAAAATGATAAGTTACATTTTTTATGTTTTTATTATGGAAAATAGCAAGTGGTACAGTTTGAGGTTGTTCCACATAAACAATGAAAGAAACGTAGCTTCTATGATTCTTTTAAACAAATTCCGTTGAAATTGAAAAGAAATGATACAGACCACGGAAATATTATTAATATAAAAATTGACATCATTCAATCCGGGACTTTCGGGAACTCTGTCGTGATTGAAGGCGAAAACGATCGCCTCACACAATAATAAATATATAACAATTAAATAACTATTTGTGGGATTGAATTGTATACTTATTTTTTTCCTACAGAATAATTTTTTAACTAAATTCTAATTCAAAAACAATTAACTTGAAACGCAATATAAATAACAAAATACCGAAGTTACAGTTAATTTATTTTCTGCATATGCGCATTTCGACAACTTATGTTTCATCAGTGCAGACAAAACCAATACATTTGGAAGTCCATTTACCAAAAACGTGTAAAAGGCAAAAAGCTGATAGAGAGCAAAAAACCAAAAGGATCTGAACAGAAAAGCCAAAATTCAGCTAAGGACAGAGCAATGCATGAGGGAGATACTCCCTAGTTTTAAACAAACTTTTGTAAAATTTAGATATTGCAAGTTTCAATAAATCGGTTTTCTGGTCAGCACCGAAGTACTGACTCCTGGGTTGGTGAATACCCACGGGAACTAACAGTCCACCAGCAGAGGCATCGGCCAGTGACGTGGTACTATATAACAAACTAGATGTTGTCGGAAACGACAGCTATCCCTGCACCCCCTGGTTGACAGAGAAAACAGTTGTTATACACCCTTGGCATATTTTTTTCACTTTATTTTAAATCTACCTATTCATAGTCATTATTGTTACTAAAAGAATTCTAGGATATATGGTTGCTAAGTAGAATTCAAAAAATAAAAGGTCTTTGAGACTTTCAGGAAATTTACCAAGATTGGAATTAATATTTTTGAAATCCAATTGATGAAAATGTTCGTCCTAAACAACACAAACATTTTAAGTACGGTCCATAGGTAGAATTCCAAAAAATAAGTGGTCTTTGAGACTTTCAGGAAATTTACCAAAATTGGAATCAAATATTTTTGAAATCCAATTTATAAAAACGTTCGTCCTAAGCTACACAAACATTTTAAGTATGGTTGCTAGGTAGAATTCCAAAAAATAAGTGGTATTTGAGACTTTCAGGAAATTTACCAAAATTGGAATCAAATATTTTTGAAATCCAATTGATGAAAATGTTCGTCCTTAACTACACAAACATTTTAAGTATGGTTGCTAGGTAGAATTCCAAAAAATAAGTGGTCTTTGAGCCTTTCAGGAAACTTACCAAAATTGGAACCGCCTTTCAGAATCCTAAGTTATCAGAATTTTGTTTTTTACCAAACACTTGTCTGAATATAAGATAATATGCCAAAATTTAAAAAAAAAATAAGTGTCTTTGACATTTTCAGGAAATTTACCAAAGTTGGAACCGGAACCAAAATTCCAAAAGCTTATTGCAAATCTATAGACTATATGCAATAATTCTGCATAAAGATTTGATCCCTAAACTCAAAAATGTAGGAGGAGTTTGCATCACATGCCACATGTGTCTAATCCACATCTTTGGGTCTTTGTTAAAATTGACATCATGGGGCCTCTTGTTTGTACCAAGACCAATATCAAAAATCCGAAAGCTTATTGCGCATCTACAGACTATATGCAACAATTCTATAACAAAATTAAATCCCTAAATCCATAAATGTAGTAGGAGTTTGTGTCACATGCCACATGTGTAAAAATTGACATCATGGGGCCTCTTGTTTGCACCAAGACCAATATCGAAAATCCGAAAGCTTATTGCGCATCTGCAGACTATATGCAACAATTCTACAACAAAATTAAATCCCTAAATCCAAAAATGTAGGAGGAGTTTGAGTCACAAGAAAAGTGTGACGGACGGACGGACGGACGGACAGACGGATGGACGGACGGACGGCCGGACAGACGGAGGGTATAACATTATCCCCGAACTTTCTTCGAAAGTGTGGGGATAAATGCCGAAGTTACTGTTAATTTAAATCACCCTTAGCTCAACAGTGTTCATTAATAAGTGATTTCGTACCAATGTATTGATATATTGATTTTCTTGGTATAGTAATAGAACTTTTTCTTGTTCGGACACGACTTAAAAGTCCCGTATTGTTTCTTTTTAATGAAGGATCAGTAACAAAGTAAGTTGAAGTTTATGATAAATAGTTTATGATATGGCATTTTTTATATCATATCACATATCATCTCTTGACCAAATTGTCTCGGGATGATATGAGATATGATATGAAAAATCTCATATAAAAATCTCTATCTACTCAATTAAGAAATCATATTTTTGTAAACAGGATATAACGAATTTGCGTGCAAGTTTGACTGGGAGTTTCTTGTATTCCGGTATTCAAAAATATGCCAAAGGCCAACTCTCAACTGGACAGAGATAAGGGTGGCAAAAGACTTTTGTATTGAAATTAGTCGCTTAAGGCGTGGTTAAGAACGACCCTAAAGGTTGGTATGTAATGGTCTGATAATGCCCGGACATTACTGTTGACAGTAATCAAATAACTCAAAAATAAAAGATCTCCATCCAAAATTTTGTCCCGTACGATACAAATTTGAATACTGCATGTTATACATACTAAACTCATGCAATCTTCTACCATAATGTAAGCCAGATGAGCCTGAGGACTAATGATTTTTGACAAAAGGAAGGTTACAAGACCATCACATTATATTGGGTCACTCTCAGTCGTTTTGATATAGTCCTTGTACTGGGAAAAAGTTTATACAAGTAAGGGAAATTTAAGTCATCAATTCTGTCAGTTCATTTTCCAGTTTTTTAAGTCGTCTTTCTTTGTTATTTTGATCAACACTTTGTAGAAGGAAGCAAATGAAAAAAAAATTTGAAATTTGACGTCCTCAACATTTTTCCCGCAAAGTTGAGTTTCATCTAGCATTTGTGGAGACAGTATTCCTTGCAAAGGTGTATATTAGTCTTAGGTATTCTTTGTATTTTGTCCAAAAATGATTGTGAGGTAAAATCGACTAGCTGATGTTTTTTTCTTCTTATTTATTTAATGAACTATGTCCATTAAATGCCTGTTTTCTCTTGAACCCATTCTCGGAAGAACGAAATCCTCGTGTACACATTAGGGAATCCATTACACGTAGCACTTCCCCAGGACGTTACTCCAGTTACGTATGTATCTCCATCTGTGCAAGTCATTGGTCCTCCACTGTCACCCTGTAAAACAAGACAACAACATTTGTCAAAAATTTGTTAAAATACACTGGAATGTATCACAGTAATAAAATACAAAGGGAAATGTAATCCTCTTTATCTAAGGTAAGGAAAGAAAACAATTCAAATTGGACCTCTCAGGAATTTTACCCTAGATTATGAAAAAGCAGAATTAATAAGGGTATCTGATTACATCTCATAACATCCTATTATATGTGGCATTATCTTTTTAAGAATAGACAATGAAAGGATATGGAGTAATTGCACATGAGACAAAATCTCTACAAATACATGGCAGAACCAGGCAATGGAACAACGTTTTAATTGTTGTACTTTATCTTGAAGTCACCAAGAATATTTATTTTTAGTCATTGATAAATGTATGCACTGTGTACAAAAGGGTACAGCAACGGTTGTGTGGTTCGGGAAATTAAAAATGTGTATACATATTACTTTGCATTTAGAAGTTAATACATAATTTATGTTCAATCATACACGGAGAAAAACATGTTACATTTATTTGCTTGAAAACCACGTACATGTAACAACAGGGAAATCGAATTGAAATTGTAAATGTTCTTTTAACAAATACCAAACACACAGTAGGTAACGTCGTCCTGAGAGGACATGATTTTCTACGATAAATTGTCCTGCTCTTCTACGATTGTCCCGGATTCAATACGAATAAAATTGAAAAAATGTAAACATGCAGACGCTTTCATCATAGCTCTTAAGATAGGTTGCTTTCCTTAAATTTGAATAGTAAATCTTAGATAGTTATCATATAGCATACTACACGCTTTTAATCTCTCAAATTCATGAACGCGTATTTGAAATATAAACAAAATTCAATTTCATTAAAAATACAGTTTTCTTTATAATTGAAGCACAAATTTACAAGTAAAACCAATGACAGTATCGGACCTTCAAATACATCGAAATCCGACAAGAGAACAGCGACATGAATTGTTCTGGAAGACCGTAATTCCTGATTTTCAATTTTAATGTGTCCTGACTTTTACCCGAATTGACCTGGCTTTTATGCTATTGGTCCCGGAATTTAAACGATGCAAATTAGATTAAATAATAAAGTAATTCCCGTTTATTACATCCCACTTTGAAGAAAACGATAAATTTTGAGGCAAAACAGTTACAGAACTATAAAAGACCAACGAAGCGAATTTTTGCAAATAAAAAGGGCAAGTGAACGTTTATTTTAGTGAATTTTTTGCACGATGTGTGATCGAAGTGTCACTTTTCCCGTTTGAAATGTATATAATTTTTAACCCTTTTAAGTTACTGACTGTAAGCTTTTGTTTTTAATCTTGATTTCGATTCACTTGTTCGACCATAGCAATATCATAGTAAAATGATATTTCAGCATCTACTCTTTAAACATTGATGCAAATTCAACCAAATTTTACAGGAATTATTTTTGGCAGCAGACTAGGCTCCTTGAGCTAGCCGGCAATTTAGCGACGAGCACTCCCTGGCCCATCTTTTTAAATTACGTTTTGTCTTATTCTTTCTTTTTCAAGATTGTGGTCTTGGAGTTAATGGTCCACCTGTATTGGGTTTTATTTGTATGTTTATAATACTATAGGGAAACAGGATAGAGGAATGGGAGGTTTGGGTACCCATAAACCGGATTTAAACCGTACCGGCTACATGTATCCTGAGATACTATTGTTGTCTTTGTCTTTTGTCATTTAATTGTTTTTGTACAGTTCCCTGATGGATTGTGTCATGTGATTGTAATGTCCGGCCATTGTAAGTGTTTCCTGTTATCTTTTCTCCATTAATGGTCAGTTCTTGTCGAATATTGTTCACTTCATTCTGTATGTTTGGCAACACGGGAATAATATGTTCTCTTCAAAAAATCATCCAGTGCTCGAAAATTGACCAATAGACAATACAACATATAAATGATAAAAGAGCAATCATCGAGATAATTGTAAGAAAACTTGACAAGTTAAATCGGGAGATGTTGGCAATATGTATATACAGATGACAAAACATAGCTTAATTTTTACAAAA
>MJUU01069746.1:33403-44265 GCA_002080025.1 Modiolus philippinarum | reverse complement strand
AAAGTATCGGCAAACAGGAAGTAGTGGCACGGCAAACCTGAAAATTGCTAACACGGTACAACTCATCATCATAAAGCTTCAGACCAAATATGAAATCATTCACAGTTGTAGAAGCCCAGAAAACTTTGACAAAAAAAAATGTTGACGGACAGACGGACGGACGGACACAGTGAAAACTATGGGGCACCCGCATCTAGATGTGGGGCCCTAAATATATGATAAGATGGATGATTTTGATTTCTCAATTTACTGTTAAATATGCAACGGTATTTTTGTAATTTGATTTCACTATTACCAATATTATTGTTCATTTGTTTGGTATTAGTAGGAGAGGCGGGTTCTTGTTGAAAAGACTGATTTAGTACATGATATGCCATAAAGTTGACGGTATTTCATAAATGCGGAGCTTGATCTTCGGTCGCATTTGATTGATATAATTTGATAGTTAATCGACATTATGTCTGATTTATACAGTGTATTGAGATTAAATAATAGACGATGATTTGACTGGATTTGTGGAATTTAATTGAGCTAGTATAGGTATGGAAGTATGAAGGTCTTCCAATGGACAACATGCACAAATGGGGTTGCAACTGAATTGCGTTTCTTTGTAACATGTATATCTTTGAATTTTATAATTTTTATTGGTTGCATAATCTCGTCACAACTTCAAAAGATAATTACATGATAAGACATGGCAATTTCTCTTTATCTTTTTGTTTATTGCGCTGTATGTTTGCTTTTTGACCTCAGCGTAGTGATGCACATAAGTCAGCTTACCTATCGATAAAAAAATCATATATCGTCAAAATTTTAAATGATTTCCATCGCAAAATCCTGGCACAAAAAAAAAAGAAAAAAAATGACACACAAATAAATGAGAGACTAATTATTCTTATATTTCTCTTGCCTGTCTGCTAAAAAAACAAAAAGCAAAAAAAAAAAAAAAATAATAATAAAAAAATAAAAAAATAAAAAAACCCAAAAAGAAACAGTTCAGCGCAATATATAGTTTTTCAACCATTACCACAGTTGATTAATCTTTGGAGGTTTTTCATTTAAATTTACTGCCTACTTTATAAAATATAAAATATGAAACATTTTATTTATGCTTTTGTCGACTGTGTTACATATCAATATTTCTGTGTTTTGTTCCAAACAACTTCAAAAGATAAGTACACGGTAAGACATGTCTATTTCTCTATATCTTTTTGTTTATTGCACTGTTTGTTAGCTTTTGACCTCAGCATAGTGATGAACTAAAGTTATTTGAAGGCTTAAGTTGATAATGGTTATTAAGATCATTGATTGGTGTAATGATGACAAAGAATTTTGATTGATTGATTGATTGATAGATTAGTTAGAATTTTACGCTTAAAGGACGAGAACAAATTAATAAATTCAAAACAATTATAAGTTATAGAAGAAAGAAATAAAGATGGAAGGGGCAACAGGGACAACGAGTTTTGATTGCCACTGGAGAAATAGGTAGGGACAGGAAATTTTGCTTTCTATATGACCAAAGGAGCCTGCTTTCCCCAGATAAATACAAAGAAGGGTTCTTTAGACTGCATCGAGAAATGGATAGGGACAGGAAATTTAGCCTTCCGTGCGACCTTAGGAGCCTGCTCTCCCAAGAAAAAACACACAGAATGGTTCTTTAGTTCTTTAGACTGCATGGAGTCTGACGTTTCTCCACACAGTTCGTCTATAATGGTTTACGACCAGGCATTCTGTATTATGACCTACAATCCATCACCTGGGGGGCACGCCCGGCAGTTCTGTAGACGGAGACCTGAAAAACGATTCAGCTGCCGAGCAGATAATTTAAAAAAAAAATTCTAAGTATTTTGATAGCATAAAGTTCAACTTCTCCCAATGTCGCAGTTCAAAATTAATGTTTGGCTAATGAGCCACATAAATGGAAGAATGGAACATTAAAAAGATGTTTTGTGGTATTAAAGCATGCATCACTAGTATAGTTTCTTTTAATTTTGTGTAAAGGGTAAATGAAATAAATAACATCATTAAATGTGTTACATTCATGAGTGTTCACCGTACAAAATGAAACGTTTGAGAATTTAATCACTGATGGCTGTGTAGTATGAAATGTGTGAAACAATGATTCTCTTGTTAGATGGAGATGCTGATTTCTTTAAAAATGACGCCATAGTTCACTCTAAAACATATCGGATTGATCTGTCAACTTTGCACCAAAAGTTACAAAATGCAGACCATTAGGAAGGTCAAGAGAACAGACCAGAACACTATGCTTGGAATCCATATCTTTACCTACAAAAACCTACAAAAACCAAACAAAAATATAAGACGCAAATATTGTAAAGGTGAAAGTATGTCAGGCATAAGCATACAATCTAGAGCCAATAACAAACAATGTACTGTCAATCTGACATTACAAACGCAGCATAACAATTAACACCTACAATGGCCGAAAATTACAATCACATGCCACAATTCACAAGCGAATTGCACTCGAAAAACAATAATGGAGACAAGAGGTAAACATAAATAACGATAGGAACTCGGGATAGCCGGACTCGGTACCGGCACTAGCAAAAGCCAGTGGTAAGGTTGAACCTCTTTATGGGTACTCTTTATATCCCGTTTCCATATAGTATGATAAACATACGAATAAAATCCAATACAGGTAGACCACTGACTCAATGACCAGTGGAAAAGAAAAACGCAATTTTGGTTCATGAATTTCCAAACGTTTTGATTTAATCTGCACTGATGAGATATAAGTTGTCGAAATGCGCTAATGCAGAGCCTAAATCCACAGTAAACTCTGTATTTTGTTATTAGAATGATCGGCCAAAGAGTTCTCGCCGGTTAACTACCAGCTAGCCCAAGGAAACTAGCTTGCTGCTAAAACATTGTCACGTTACGGAAGAAAAATCAAACTCAAAACTCCCCAAAGGGTTTGGTAAAGAGTCGTCACGTATCTCAGTAGACATAGGCAGTATCAGTGAGAGGCCAGTATATGTGTAAAATCTTCAGGTCACTGAAATCCAAACCCAGTTTAACGGATTTGTGTAAAATATCCCATCGAAATCCACTATTACGTAAAGAATGTAAGTTACGTCCAATTTTTCTGGATTTTTTTTTATCAGTTTCTGACATTTTTTAACAACATTTTCATAAAATGGAAGATGAGAAATGCCCGTTTTGATATGCGAGTCATTTCATATACTGATATCAAATGTTCATATCTTTTGTAAAACTTATTAAAAAATATTTAATAATTTATGCAACTGTAACGTTGTTGTAAAAGTTTAGATGTGAGAGTAAGGTTACGCTCATTAAAATCGTCAAGGCTAGAACAAACGCGAGAGAATCGTACCAGTTGTGATATATACACACACGTAGAATGGAGCTAGGGGAATGCTGCAAGAAAGGGGAAATCAGTCATAGTGAAAAAAAAATCATCCCTTTTATCATAAATTTTATTTTTTATTTTACCAGGATAATGATGATACTAAGATCCAGAAATGGGCAGTATTTAGAATCATTGCTTGCTTTATTAAGTTTTAGTCTTTGTTAGTAAATGATGTCGACATAATCTAAAAAGTGGGATTGTCAACGGTAAAGATGCCGTCAGTGTATCTGCTATTATCATTGAAAACTGAAACAAGTTAATCACTGTTTTGTACAGTTGCATTTTATAGTTGTTCGTAACAGAACAGAAAAAAATTCTGCAATGAGAAATGCACGATTAGTACCCATGAAGATTCCAATGACCTGATGATAAACAATTGTGCAAAACGAACATAAATGTTGTCTAGGAAGAGATTCAGTGCCTCACCATATCATCACATGTAAAAGAGCAATATTTGTTGTAAGTAATATTGGAGAAGAATCTTTGCTTTTTGTTACAGAAAATGAACTGAAGACCCGAAAATTTGAAAGACCATTTCATAAGTTGTCCTGGTTTGGATTTAATCAAACTATGCCGAAAGTTATAGAAAGTGTAGGAAAATCATAACTGTCAATAGATGAAACTGGTCTTTTTTTAGATTAAAATTTTTTTAACACTTCAAAAGGTTTTTTACACTCCAAAAGTTATTTACACCAGAGTTTTTGTATATTTTTTTCACAATATTTTTATTACTAACTCCTCTATACAAGTAATTGCATTAGTTAAATGGATGGACAAGTTTGTGGTAAAACAATTTCTCAAAACCGAAATAAAACGATGTTTGAAGGAATTTTGTGAAGGTTAGGAATCCAGTACATAGTAAGTAAGGTGTTATCTTTAGGTGGAACTTTGAGCGTTTCTGTATCTATGTGATGTTGTTTGGTTAGTGATTTCTCATCACAATTTGTACGTTTAAAAGTGCTTTACTTGGCCAATTCGTTTTGTTGGACATCGATATAGCATTTTTTTTCAGATGATGACGTTGTTTAAAGCTTTGTCGACAAGTGCAAACGTATATTTATCACAGCCTAGGAGATGACTCATAATAACTATCTTAAAAAAATATTCTTTTAGTGACTTTACTTATGATTTTATCCTTAAACATATTAAGAGCATATTTATCTGCACTTTCTCGTTTGCTCAATTTTATACAATAATTGGTTACCGAGTCTTTAATAATGTCAAAACAAGCTTGCAAGACTTCTGATAGGTTTTGTGAAGGAGATGTAAAAACACTTCTGATAGGTTTTGTGAAGGAGATGTAAAAACACTTCTGATAGGTTTTATGAAGGAGATGTTAGGCGAGTCCTGATTGCCAAAATAAACTCGAACAAGATTTGGAACATCCGGGTCTCGAAAAATGCCTGCAATATCAATTAAATCGATATCTTTATTAAGATATTAAATTTTCAAAAATTTTTTTACGTGTTCATTTGTCGCTTCAAGAGAAAAGTCGATGAAAGCAAAAAGCAACATTCATTGAGCGGACTATTAACAGACATTGTATTGAGATTTTATAAAGCTGTGTAACAGGAATAGAACAAAATTTAATGAACAAACCATGCCGCCCATTGTTTTTGAACAATGTTTGTTATTTTATATTATAATTAACTCCTCTCCCAATGTGAACACCAATGGCGTAACTTCGAAGAAGCATGTTGAGAACTATTACCCTGACCCATGATGTTTTCATTTAACCATAATGGGTTAGTTGTTTGAAGTGTTTTGACCCACGACAGTTCTCATTCCCTTCTGGATCTTACAAATTGTCTTATGTTGATTTGTGTTTTTTTCAACAATATATGTTTTGTAGTAAAATTATTTTTTCGAACTTTGAAAATAATTGAAGTGAAATATATTTTCATAAAGGTTTAAGATGTGCACAATATGGCTGCTACCAGCAATTTTTTATCCACCAACAACTACTTATTCAAATGAGGGTAATATCAAAATCACCGTAGAGAATTGTTAAGGGCCGGAATCCAAGGGAAAGAAAACAGAACAAAGACAAAAACAACAAAGGGTACAAAACCACCGGAAAATTGTCAATTGCAATTGTCCTGATTCATGTGCCACACACACACAAAAAAGCAAAAGAGTCCCATTTGTCATGATTGTATGTAGATCTGTGTGCTCTGAAAATTTATGACCCATTATTGCTTTTGCACATATAGCTAGTGCATTTGGAATGTTTGTATATATGTGTACCTAATTAGCACAAACTAGATATCTATAGGTTCTTTGTGAATTTTGAACTAACCTATGACAAAGATGAATACTATTTGTACTAATACTAAGTATGACAAATATGATTACTATTTGTACTGATACTAAGTATGACAAATATTAGCACTATTTGTATTGATACTAAGTATGACAAATATGAGTATTATTTGTACTAATACTGAGTATGACAAATATGAGTACTATTTGTACTGATACTAAGTATGACAAATATGAGTACCATTTGTACTAATACTAAGTATGACAAATATGAGTACTATTTGTACTATTACTAAGTATGACAAATATGAGTAATATTTGTACTAATACTAAGTATGACAAATATGAGTACCATTTGTACTAATACTAAGTATAACAAATATGAGTACTATTTGTACTAATACTAAGTATCATAAATATGAGTACTATTCGTACTGATACTAAGTGAAATTTATCGTAGATCAATTATTTTGTAATAAAAATGCACATTTATCTAATATATTGATGCTTATTACACAATAAATTTATGAATTGAATTGTCAGTACTTAATTTAGCAAAAATTGCAAGAATCATATCAAATGGGGGTATTAAAACCTGATTTGTAATGCTTCAAAATTAAACTTCTGTGTTTTCACATTTTATCATCAAATGCTGCAACAATGCAACAGCATTTTTACAGTTTATTCTACAGTGATCATAGTTTTATGTCCTCTACTGGATTCATTGACATGGTTTTACTGAAATTATCATTTCTGCTAACCTGGTTATTTCTCTTAATTCTTCCATTGTTTTGTATCTAATTAATTCTTATGCTTATTAAAATATAATACTTATCATTCACCGCATGTTGAACCTTGAAAATGGAAAAAATAACTTTTTCCTCGTGTTATTTCCTTGCTTGTGGAGTGAATATCTTTTGTCGAATGTTAAGTCCGTATAGATAATATAGTTAATTTTGACATTGTTGTGTCCCTGCCTATGGTATTATTCTCTTTGACAAAGTGTTATGTCTGCCTCTTTGCTTGTGGTATATAATAAATCGTTTGCCGCGTGTTGATCATTGTTCTTGGATATGATATCCACAGTGGAAAACAGAAATTACTTTTATGTGATGCTATAATAGTAGTGATATTTTAAGAGTTAATCGCGCTTTTTCATCATGTGAATAAGATACACATATTTAAATTTGTTTATTTGTTGTTTTGATTATTACATCATCAGACATGGAATTTTTTCTTTTCTTAATTTCATTGTTTGTTTGGATTGAATGACCTTAGTTTAATACTCACTTACGTAAATTGACAGGTGACAATGTACAAAGGGAACAAGGAGTAGCACATTCAGTATTGGTGCGGAGATCCCGACACATTCTTGCTATTTACTTTCACGTTTCATGGACATGAACCTATTATTAAATCATTCCTAAACAGGCAACCTTTCTGTTTCACGTGCCCTAGCTTCATTGTGAGATCCAGAATTATAAACAGTAAAGACGATCTCGCGTGTAGAAATGATCATTAACGCGCCATGTTTACTTTAAACTCTTAAAAGTGTTAATTCTACAGAAAATATCCGGCGTAATAAAAAGTCACGATTTTCTCAGACTTATATTTTCTATATTATTTACTGTACAAGAAGTTTTGGTTGATCTAATTACTTTAAAAATGTTTTTGACACTGAGAGAGCTGACAAGCGTAACCAAATATCGTCATTTGATCAATTTAGATCTCAAATTTGATATAACTATTATTTTTTTTTTGTTTGCAGAGTAACTTTGTCTTGATGGTTGTGTGTAGGCCTTCCATTAATACTAAAGACAGCAACCACCTTGGATAACAGAACTATCATGTGATTTTGATTATACAGTCCTGGAAATATTATTAAACTATCAAACTTCTAAAATCTGTATTGCATGGACACGGGTTATGTATTCCGGTATATGCATGAAATCATTATGCTAACTCCTAACAGGAAGGGAGCTTGGTGGAAGCTGTATGCTGAGGGTACATAACTTACTTTGCAAGTTGGTAATGGGTCTGGAGCTAGCATGTCAGTTAACTGCTAGAAGTCTCTTGTGATTTCATGTTTATGTCCGTATCTTTAGTTCTTTCAGTTTCATTTTTCACAATGGACTCAGTCCTGTTGCCAACTGAATTTTACTGTTGTTACGATTGTTTTTTGATTTATCCCACTGGCTATAGGGGGAAGTTTGGGCCCAATAAAACTAGTTTAACCCCGCCGCAGCAAGTTTGCGCCTGTCCTAAGTCAGGAAATTTATTAAGCCTTTGTGTGTCTTTTCTGTGTATGTATTCTGGTATATGCATGAAAACATTATGCTAAACTCCCCACAGGAAGGGATTATACTGAGGGTACATAATTTTATTTGTCATTTGGTGATGGGTCTGGAGCTTGCATGTCAGTTAATATCTAGTATTCTTTTGTGATTTCATGTTCATGTCCGTTTAGTTCTTTCCGTTTCATTTTTCACATTTGACTCATTCCTGTTTCTAACTGAATTTTACTTTTGTTACGATTTTTTTTATTTATCACATTGGCTATAGGGGGAAGGTTTGGACCCAATAAAACTAGTTTAACCCCGCCGCAGCAGATTTGCGCCTGTCCTAAGTCAGGAAATTTATTAAGCCTTTGTGTGTCTTGTCTTTTTTCTAGTTAGTTTACTGTATGTCTATAGGAGTCTAGGATGATGATTATTTCGATGAACTTCATTACTCTTTATTCAGGGGCCGACTCCGACCTGCCGTTGGGTGTGGGGTTTTCTCACCGTTCATTGAAGATCTTATGGTGGCTTTGAGTTGTTATTACTCCCCTTTGGGCCGTTGCCTCTTTGACACATTCCCCGTTCCCCTTCTTTTTTCTATTCATAGTCCAACAAAAGAAGAGTTTTATGATGAAATCATCTTTCCAATGTTGCTTTCTACTGCGGTATGTGACGCTTAAAACTGCATGAAAAATTTTAGATGTTGCATTCAACACAATACCGAAGTTACTGTAAATTTACTTACTGTATATGACCATTTTGTCAAAAAAAAATGATGACTAAAAATATATGGGGTAAATACAAATGAGACAAAGTCTCTATAAATACATGGTAAAAACAAGCACAGGAACAACGTTTTTATTGTTGTTCTTCAACTTGAAGTCATCATGAGGCCTTCAACAATGAGCTTTGCTCATACTTCATAGTAAGTTAAAGACGGCCCCTAGCACAGGTTTGAGCGGAATTCATTACTAAATATCGAAGAATGCAACATCCATGTCTTTTCTGGTCATGGATGCGGGATTGTCAACAAACATTAATCAGACTGGCAAAGTGGTCTTACAATCACTGTCATCTGTTGCCCGAAAAAAGAACTAGTGTCTTCAGGTAGTGAACAATTACAACATATAGACAAACACAAGGCGCTCATCAAGTCGTTTGTAAGAAAACTTGGCATTGTAAAATAGTAAGATGTGGGCACTTTAAACAGGTGGTCAGAAAAACATTTCGAAATTACAAAAATTAATGCCAAAATATCAAAGTATGATAGTATATACATATGAGAAATTCTCTCACGAACAAGTGCACCATAACTGAAAAAAATATATAAACATGGCTTATTTAATCAAATGAGACTTGATAGCTATTTAGACCACAATAACCAAAAGCTGAAGCATCGAAAAATTTTCTTCAAAATTGGTGCCATTTGCAAGATGGCTGTCATGATACGTAAAAAAATCAACTTTGTCAGATTTCAACGAAAAATGGTTTTCAGTTGAACAAAAAGGGATATGGTGCATTTGAATGCTGCGAACAAGATGAAATCATCAAATTCGCTGCATCAGCTATTGCTTGCAATTGCAAATCTAGTTTATAGTTGTTATTGCTTAAAGTGTATGGAAATATAAACAAAATTAATTTTATTTATCCCCTTTATCACAGGATAGGTCATCTTGGTTCGTACTGCTAGTTAAGTGATCTGACTTTGAAAACTTGTTCGCGTTCAGTTCACCACGTGATCTGAACTTTTGACGTCATCACCTTAATAGAAAGTTAGATCCCTTTATTTGACGTCTGTCATCGTTCTAGTCTGTCAAAGAAGCTGGACGATACAAAAAAACGAGTAAATCTAAGTAACATACCCACAAACCCCTCCCCTAAGCAATTTAAAAAAGTAATTATTTAAAAGCCGCAATTGCCATATGCATAAACAAAATCAGCAGTTAGTTCGGTATTTAGTTATTTGTTATATTTATATCTTTTTAGACCAGATTTGATTTCTTCTTTCTATTTTAAGTTAAAATTAATTAAAAATTGCTTAGAGCATTACTTAAATATATTTTTATGCAGTTGCGAAAGAAAAAAAAAATAATTATAATGAATTTGGTCTTTTTATTGATTGATTCAGCTTTGCCAGAACTTAACATACCTCTGCTCTATCCAGCAAGAGAGAGCGAGAGAGAAAACAACAGAAACCGTCCGGAACGCCATTACGTTTCAGGACAATTTCAAAATTTTACCCATGACTTCGTCAGCCTAAATTATCTAATTGCATACAAGAACCTTTTTCAAACCTATGTTTAACTTTGTCAAGATTTTTAACAATTTACAATTTAAGAATACACAATTCGATTGTATATTTGTTTTTTTTTCATTCTCAGAGTCGAATGTTCTTAGACGTTTTTGTGCCATATAAGGCTATATATATCAGAACCTAGGTACTCATTTTGCGATCCTAAACACCACTATACGATGGTGACATAAATTGGATCTTCCAAGTCAGCATATCTTTCTTCGTCGTCATTTCTTACATTTTGAGGTGACTCATAATCATTTGCTTTATTCCTGTAAAAATACAAAAAATGTATTATATAATATAATATAATATATGTATATTATATAATAGTGGTCTTTTGTGTTCTGGTAGTTACTATTGAAGTGATTTCTGTAATTAGGTTATATATTTCATTTCATCAAAATGTTTACTGCAAATTAATATCGCATTTGAAGTGTTCCAAAACATGCAACAGAACAACGACAGTAGAATACCGAAGGAACAAAGCACAAGATCACACAAAGTCCAGAGACAAGGCAAAAGCAAGAACACCAGATGAGGGAAGACCAAAGACACCACACGCCCACAAAACACACGAACACCACACATACAACACAAAAAATAAAGCACTAACAGTTTGAACTCT
>MJUU01069746.1:8600-23656 GCA_002080025.1 Modiolus philippinarum | reverse complement strand
AGTATTTTGTTATAAATACTTTTATATCAAATAATGGTACCCCTGGTAGACATAGATACCAAATATTTGATCAAAATCTTAAGTCTGAAAAAAAATTCTGCAAATATGTATGACAGACATAATTAAAAATAAGCCCTCTGCAGAGATTTCGGTGCCGACTGAAAACTGAAATGATCAAAGACTCAAAAAAAAAAAGAAAAAAAAATTCATTGCTCGACAAATACGAAGTATTAGAAAGACATATCTGGAAAAGGGGTTTGCTATACTAAAGCTTAAGCTAAGCCATCAAGTCAAATCATTACTACATATAAATAACACAAGATTAGACCCTAATAAATGTCTCGCCCGTCCCTGCTTGACATTTGAATTGATGTTTTAAACAATAACTAAACATGCTCACTAAACGGTGAAATTTAATTCACTGACAAAAGCTATATAGCAGGCCATTATATAATACACAAGACCAACCCATATACAAAATATCATTGACCTACCACAAATACATACTGAGAAACTGAACGTGGTCATTACACCGTGAAATTGAGGTCGAGGACAAAAGTCATAGGCCAGACTGACATATTCTACCTAAGACAAACCTACATACTAAATATCATTGACCCACCACTTCAAGTTATTGAGAAATGGACTTAATCAGAGAAACTTAACGTGGTCAGTAGACCATGAAATTGAGGTCAAGGACAAAAGTCATATGCCAGACTGACATGTACTACCCAAGAACAACCTATATACTAAATATTATTGACCTACGTCTTATAGTAATTGAGAATGGACTTAATCAGAGAAACTTATCATGGTCACTGGACCGTGAAATTGAGGTCAAAGACAAAAGTCATAGGCCAGACTGACATGTACTACCAAAGATCAACCTACATACTAAATATTATTGACCTAACACTTCTAGTAATTGAGAATAGACTTAATCATAAAAAACTTAATGTGGTCACTAGACCATGAAATTGAGGTCAAGGATAAAAGTCATATGCCAGACTGACATGTACTTCTTAAGACCAACCTACATACCTAATATTGACCTACCACTTATAGTTATTGAGAAATGGACTTAATCAGAGAAACTCAACGTGGTCACTAGACCATGAAATAGACCATGAAATTGAGGTCAAGGATAAAAGTCATATGCCAGACTGACATGTACTTCTTAAGACCAACCTACATACCAAATATTGACCTACCACTTATAGTTATTGAGAAATGGACTTAATCAGAGAAACTCAACGTGGTCACTAGACCATGAAATTGAGGTCAAGGACGAAAGTCACATGCCAGACTGACATGTACTTCCTAAGACCAACCTACATACCAAATATCATTGACCTACCACCTACAGTTATTGAGATATGGATCTAATCTGAGAAACTTAACATGGTTACTGGACAGTGCAATTGAGGTCAAGGTCACATGATTTTATGTCCGTTAGGTAGCACTTGATTAGTACTACCACTGGACCAAATATGATGTTCCTACATCAAAGGGTTTTCAAAATATCTTGTATTTAGTAAAAGTTAACGCCTTCGCCTTCGCCGTCGCCGTCATACTTTGTACGACTTTCGTCGCGGGCGAGACAAAAATACCACAGTTACTATTAATTTATATTCTGCATATGCGCATTTCGACAAGTTATGTTTCACCAGTGCAGATCAAACCAAAACCAAAACATATGGAAGTCCATTAGCCGAAAAAATGTCAAAGCTGATAGAGAACAAATAACAAAAGGATCTAAATAGAAAAGCCAAAAAGATTGATCAATTAATATATTTTCAAACAGAAGTTAGATAAGTGATGGATCTTAAAAGGCATGATAATAAAAAAAATTGTGACAGAATTTAGATATCTGTTGTTTACCTTAGCAAAGAAAAAATACAGTGTAAAGCTAAGAGAGTCAAAAATTGGTTATGTGGGTAAACACGACCTAGTATCTGAACAGGTTTGAAAATCAATCGCACAATACTGCTTGACCATACAAGGCTTGCTATAAACTGTCAGACTTTCATCAATTAACATTGCAGAGAATACTTATCCAAAAAATACCCAAATATGTCATATTTGTCAAAATTGACTAAGTAGGTAGTTCCTTTGTACTTCCCTGGTAGATTGTTGCATGTTCTTGTCAGCGGGAAATCTAGTGGTATAAAATTATCTCCATTCTAGAAAAAACTCTTCTGTGTCTCATACCATTTTCGGAACAAATTAACAGCATGGCGACGAAAATAAACAATCAACAAAATGTCAAGATTTCAAAAGAAATAAACAAATGCAATATTTAGTGAAAACGTCATTCAATTCCCACGTCTTTACTTTGTAGTTAAAAAGTGATTAAACTTACCCCCATGAAGAGGTAATAAGCGAATTTCTTACATAATTTACTGTCTTGATGAAAATATTCAATGGACACACTGGTCAAAATCAATTGCTATAGGGCGTTAAAATGCATGTACCCAGACAAGATTATATGTATAGATAGATTGTTTAACATACTCTATTTACAGGTAAATTAAGTAACGATTCTTGCATAAGAAACGCTGAGATCCAAATCTAATTCTATGTTACTAGGCAAAATCATATCATTTCGAAACAGCGCCATTTTCCTTTTATATCCATGATCTCAAAGAGTAATCATCAACACAAGATTTCATTGCTTCATCAAGGAAAAGGGTGTGCTTTCAGTTAAAACCCATTCAAAGACCCCACGTGCATAGTGAGTTAAAATCGATATTGTGTATGTAACTTTGATGGTTGCGAGGTTAAAACGGTCGTTTTGTACATTTTATTTCGTCAAAACCAATGTGTATACCCAGTCCAAAATTTGCAAATGAATAGATAAATATTTAATTGCGAAGCATATATTTTCCCGGAAATTTTCGTTATAAAGAAATGCCTAGATCTTTGGAACCATGTATATTCCGGGAAATCTCAATTTCAGTAAAAAATATGCGAGAAATATAAAAGAAATTTAAAAATATCATTTGTCAATATCAAGATAATATGAGTATAAATTATCAAGTTATAAGTAACTTTTATCAGGCCATGACAACGAGTTACGCGTTGCAATCGACATGTTTATCTTTTCTAATCGAGAGTTCATTTTCTATTGTTTAAATACCACCGGATTTTAGACTGTTGTAGTTTGCAGCCATTGTAGAAGTTCCTGTTATCTATTTAATTGCATGTAGCATTTGGAACGTGTACAGGTCTGAAAACGCATCTTACGATCTGACATGATGATACAAAGCTTGACAAAAAATTCCAGATTTGTATCATTTACCAATGCCGACATAAATGCGACGAAAATATGTTACAGATAAAACCACACACACACACATCCACCTACTCAAAATGAATTTCAGACGACATAATGAAGTATTGAATGGTGAATGAAAAGATATTTAGACAAAGTTTACGTATCTTTCCGACAGTATTACTGATCCTACATTTATATCAATACACTAGATATGAATAGAATGTAGCTTTCTGACCCCCTTTTTAAAATGCAGACATCTCACTATTTTACTATGCCAAGTTTTCTTACAGCGACTTGATGAGTGCGCCGTGTTTCTCTATATGTTGTAATCGTCCACTAGCTTATGACACTAGTGCTTTGTCGGGCAACGGATGACAGTGATTGTAGGAGCACTTTGTCAGTTTAATTAATGTTTGTTGAACAAAGCTCATTGTTGAAGGCCTCATGGTGACTTCAAGATGAAGAACAACAATAAAAACGTTGTTCCTTTGCTTGTATTTACCATGTATTTGTAGAGACTTTGTCTCATGTGCATTTACTGCATATCCTTTCATTTATCCCTTCATAACTTTACAGACATTAGTGGTAATCGCACCTTCTATAAAACGTTAAACAAATGATTATTATAATCAGTAATGCTACAGCACCTCCGGTGGCTCCACCAATAATGTTTAAAATGCTGGAATTTTTCTCTTCTGCAAGTACAAGGTCAATACTTTACATACTGCAGGTAAACAGTAAACAGAAAAATATATAAAGAAATTTTGCTGGATAAATTCGATTATTATTTTTAGTTCATCTAAATCACATTCCCTGTTTCTTTATGATGTGAATTTTGATCACTGCTGAGGATAGTATAGACAGTAGACAATATTTTATTAACAAATCAAAGTGCCCAATTTGAGCATTGTAACAACAAAACAATACACAGGCAATACAGAGACAATAATTACCATTTATGAGTATTATTGAATTACACATATAACATTAAAATATAATGAGATTAAAACACACCTGGAATTATTCACATACCAGTACAAGAAGGAGACAACTCTCATTGCAAACTTAATAAATGATGGAATAAAAAAGATAACAGGAAACACCTACAATGGCCGAAAAACATAGCCACATGCCAGAAAGTAAATAGGAACTGCACAAGAAAAAAAACCACAATAAAAATACAAAAGACAAACATAAACAACGATAGGAACTCGGGACAGCCGGACTTGGTACCGGCACTAGCAAAAGCCAGCGGTAGGGTTAAACCGGTTTATGGGTACCCAAACCTCCCCTTTCTCTGTCCCGTTTCCCTATCGTAGAATAAACATACGAATAAAACCCATACAGATAGACTACTAACTCCATGACCACAATCTAGAAAAGAAAAATGGGGGGACAAAACGTAATTTTGAAAGATGGGTCAAAGAGTGTGCTCGCCGCTAAACTGCCGGCTAGCTCAAGGAGCCTAGTCCGCTGGTAAAACACTGTCGCACTACGGAAGGAAAATCAAATTCAAAACTCCCAATGGGTTTGGTAAAGAATCGTCATGTATTTCAGTAGACATCGGCAGTTTCAGTGAGAGGCCAGTATGTGTGTAAAATCCTCAGGTCACTGGATCCCAAAGCTAATTTAACGGACACGTGCAGAATATCCTGTCGATATCCCCTATTGCGTAAAGAATGTAAGTTACGTCCCAGTTTTTCTGGATTTTTAATCAGTTTCTGGCATTTTTTAACAACATTTCCGTAAAATCGAGGATGGGAAATGCCCTTAGAAATAAGCTGTTTGCGAGTGACATTATATTTAGAAGTCAGATGTTCATATCTTCGATAAAACTTTTTAAATGTATTTAACAATTTATGAAATCTGTAACCTTGCTGCAAAAGTTTTGAAGTAATAGTAAGGTTACGTTCATTGAAGTCGTCAAGAGTAGAACAAACGCGTGCGAATCGTACCAGTTGAGAAATATAAACTCCGTAGGATGGGGCTAGAGGAACGTCGCCGTCAAGAAAAGGGAAATTAGTAATAGTGAAATCAAAATCATCCCTTTTATCGTAAATTTTAGTTTTTATTTTACCAGAGTCAACGATGATAGTTAGATCCAGAAAAGGGCAATTCTTAGAATCATTATTAGCTTTATTAAGCTAATAATGAGGATGTCTCCTCTGAAATAACTGTTTTAGCAATTTATACAAAATTAAGATAATATTTTTATCCTCATTACTAAAAAACCAAATAATTTTTTTTTCATCAGTATGATCTTTAAAATATTTGTTTAAATTACAAATCTGTTCAAAAAAAGGTTTTCTTGTATCATTTAAGCTACTACATTTAATAAAAAAAAATGGATCTCGTCTTCAATGCCACTACCACATAATTCACATTTTCTATCATTAGTGTATCTACCTTTTTCAATATTAAGATGATGTGCACTGATCCTAAATTTTGTGAAAAGGCATCTGTCATTTTCTTGACCATATTCCAAATATTTTTCAGTTTTAAAATTAGTTTAAAATGTACGATAAGTTCTTAACTTGCTACCAACCATACCATTTCTTTTATTATCATTAAATAGTCCTTTTAACCAAGTTTTACTAAACACATTTTTAGAGAGACTTAAAAAGCACAACAGTCTTCTGAAGAAAATTTTCGGTCCCTGACTTTGAAAGCCTGTAACTTTGTTATTAATAAAGATACAATGACAAACCAGGTATCAAATTGAAGGAAAATGATTTAATTGACGCATAATGCTCATTTCAAGAGTATTCCTTTTAAGTATCAATTTCTAATTTACCATATTTGGCAAAAATTTGAGTTTTTGAGTTAATATTATTAAAATGAAAATAGACTGAATGTTGCATCATTTCTAATTTTTAATCACAAATAGCTTTCTGATTAACATTAAGAGAACATACATAATTCATTTTATTTATTTAAAAAAATAAGAGAAAACAAGTATTCATGTGTTATTAACAGCATAAAGATTCAAAAACTTAAAGCCTAAAATAAAAAGAACTAAATCAATACCAACAACAGAAAAATAACTGAAGACAAAGTATGAGTTGAGAGAACAATTCCTATATTCTTTTAAATATAGCATGCTGACAATGCCATCAGTGACATTTTGCTTCATTTCTCATTGGCAGTTGCAGCCTGAAAGACCCCAAAACTTGAATGCATTAGATCGAATAACATACGATTCTTTCTGACACCAGCCAAGAAAACTTTAGTGGACATATGGATATTAGTTATACACAACGTATCGACAAGTAAGTTGTTGTTCGAAAAAGCCGAAAATCAATTACACCATACTACCCATCATTATGAAAACAAATCTAAAATTTTAGCACTTTGGCAATAATAATAATGTGCAAAGCAAGTTTTTGATGTAAATTTACTCCACATCCTTTCATTTGTCCACAATGGAAGCGATCTCATCCAAAAGTACACAATAGCAATAAATAATTAAGTTTCTTCAGCTCACTTAACGCGAAAATACGATTTATCCTTAAACATTTTAGTGCTTACACACGATTTTATAAAATGATTATTCTCTTATTTAAGTAAAAAAAAATTGCGATATATGTAAATTCATGACATGTATATAGAGAACAAGTTGCTCCTGTCTGACTCCACTTACACAGTCTTGTTTATGTTGCTGCTAAAACAGAAAAGAAGGAAATGTTTTTGCACATAATCACCAAATTATAATTAAAAAGAGAGTAAATTCTTACTTTTTATCTCACATCTGGATCCCTCATACTCCTCAGAACATACACAAAGCAGGGAAAAGTCATCTCTACAAGTACCTGTATTGCAGTAATTCACTTGTGTCACACATTCGGCTAAAATGTAAGAACCAAAAACGTGTATCTATTGACTAAAACTGAAAAATGCATTGAAAAATTACTCTAAGAAAATGTCGTGTATCGATTGACTAAAATTGAAATATTCATTGAAAAAGTACTCTGTCATAATAGATCATATCCGAGATCTTGTATCAGGATTTACCACACTACTTTTTAACACTTAACAATATAGAAAACGCTACGTAATAAAGCCTAAAACGTCATGACATTAAGTCTTTGAAGTACATTTTTGATCACATGGGGCGGAAACGTTTGTGACGTAGGGCGGACAAACAACAACTGGCGAATCTAAATACCAGAACTCGGATATGGTCTAATAACAGTTGCGAAAATGTATTCGATTAACAGGATATATCTGAAAGCATATCTCACAATATGACATGACCAAAACTGTCTGAAAATTTAAAGTTTGTATCAATTACCATTTCAGAAAGACGCAGAACGTTTGCTTCCATGCTAAACAGTAATATGATTTTGACATCAAAATTCACCATTTTTGGTAAGTGAGACCTCGCTTTGAAGGGATCTACTCACATGTCAGATACCACAATACTACCTTAAAATATCCAAACCAGACAATCTTGGAATTTAATAATACCATAAAGTGATCTTGAGATAAAAAAAATAGTTTTACATGTTGTCATACATGATTTCTGATATACTGAATAGGGGTAAAAACAAAATTACCGAAAAGAGGCACTGATGAGACAAAAAGACAAATCAAGTGGAAACCAGCCAAAACCTTGTCTACCACAATGGTGCTGATTTGGTACAGCAATTTCAAAAGAAATGGTGGGTTAAGCCGGTTTTATGGCGAGCCAAACCTTCCTTTCCATTGTTTTAAAATCACCCAACTATAATCTACATCATATTAAAAAAAACATTACAGTTTGAAAATGGTTTAATTGGAGGCATTTAAAATTGTATTCTTTTAAGCAATTGCGATATTGACTTAGGATATTGACAAATAATCTATTTAAAAAAATACATATGTTCATGCTTCGATTTGATTTGCAGCAGAAAACTCACGTCAATATCCAGAAATGTTTTCTTAAAATTTTTGCAAAGCCTATGTGACTTTGAACTTAGGAACAACAATCCTAAATCAATATTATTCTGCCTCACATTATGAATAAGCAAACGCTCTTTCCAGAAGAATGTGGCCAAGTTTTGTTTTGATCTAATAAAGAATATTCAAGTTATCATCCCAAAATCAAAATCTTCTGTAGATTTTAGTCCAAGATTCGGACGCAATAAACTTGACCTCGGGGGAAACCAACCCAAAAATAATAGGACTGTGTCTCGTATTATAATTAAGCATGTAAAAAAAATTCTTTTTGATTTGAATAATATTCAAGTTATCATCCGACAAAAGGCTTACTTACAGATGGATTCACGAACGGATGTACGAATTAGGATAAACCTTTATGCCCGTTATGTCTAGCATCGGGAGAAAAAATCAATACACTGAAACCTGAAGAGCTGTTAAGCACTTAATCTTTGGAAAGTAACAACTTCTATAAGAGATGTAATGTATGGGTGGGTAGCAGGGGACGTAATCGATCTGAATTACAGAGAAAAAAAAATCAATTTCCCAACATAATAAGTATCAATCCATAGTCCCGAAAAGTGACAATGCAAATCAGGTATCCCATTACAGACTGATCCCAAATTCCTGCTCATTAATATGGTTGATCCACGTTATTTCACCACTTAAATATAGACCAAAAGTGCTTAATTTTAACAGGGTCCTCTTGACAATAAACGATAACCCATAACAAACAAAAACATCATTCAATTGAATTGAAGGATATGAGATCTCAAAATAATATAATGAAAGTCTTGCAACATACATCTGACCGTTTTACATTTGAATAGATCTAGCATTTAGTCATGACATTTAAATAATCTGACTTTACTTGTTCCCGGCAATGATATATATTTGTAAATCACGAAGAAAACAGGCAAAGCGCAATATCTTGCCTTCTTGACAGTGATTAGTTTTTGTACCCATCAGTCTATTTAGTGCCGTAGGACTTGCTGCATATTTACTTTAATCCATCCGCTGCCAGAATCGCAACAAGCAAAATTAAAGAACCTTAGTAAGCAAGCTCACTTACAAACGCCCCCACATATCCGATAATCCTTCATAATTAAATAAATAAAAATGATCAAAAGTTAAAATCAACATCTCCGACAAATGCACAATCATCCTGCAAAACAAAAACTTTCATATCTAGAAAACTGTATTATCTGAACAAATGTTACACGTTGTGATGATTGACGCACGTACTGCCCTGACAGAAACTTTGCTGTGCGGGTATGAGAAATACTTCCTATCTTTAAAACTGTAGGAGTTATACTAGTACCCAATAAGCAAAATTATGAATAAAAGTGTCAAAATTCATCAATGTGTATTTTTTATATAAAAAATATCAAAAATCAAAGTCCAGGTAGCATGCACATTTATGTTATATGCATAATCGACCTGCAAAATCAATATCTCCTATCTCAAAACCTGTAGGAGGAATTGAACGTTCATCAATGTGCATTTTTTTTAAAATGATTAAAAACCAGAGAATGTGTCTATAAGACACGGATCCCCCGCCGACAAATTTATCGTTATAGATAACCTAGGTCAATCAGTATAAAAATTGGTTCCCAGTCACTGAATCATCAGGAAGTATCATTACAAATTGTTCAATAAACTTTTGTTGAATAATTGAAAGTAATTAAAATACCATACTAAAGTCTTTTAAACATTAAATATGGGCCAGGTTGTAGTATTCACCAATTAAACTAGCTGTTTGAAATGGGCCAAATGCAAAATTTCAAGCATAAAATGGGGGTCGAAGTCAACAAATTGTCCAATAAATGGGTAGTTCTCACAAAGATGAGTAATTTCATGAAACATCATAATGATATGTTGTGTTGTTGTTGAGAAAAGTCTTAAAACTCAAAATTTACCAAACGTTACTCAAGTGTAAAATGTAGGTCAAAACCACTTAATTGGCCCTGATTTGGATAGTACTCATCAAGTTGATTTATTTTGATGAAACAAAATTAGGATGGCGTGATAAGTTGATGAGAAACCGACTTAAATCCAAAATTTAACAAAATTCACTCAAGCGTAAAATATAGGTCAAAGCTATCTAATCATCAATGATTTGGGTAGTACTCATCAAAGCCATCAATTTGATGAAACATCAATGTTATGTGTAGTTGTTCAGAAATGGACTTAAACGCAAAATTTAACAAAATTCACTCAATCGTAAAATATGGGCCAAAGCCCACTAACTTGGAATGTTTTGGGTAGTACTCATCAAGGCAATTAAAATGATGAAACACCACATTGTAAAATGCCTAGTTGTTGAGGAATCTATATGTTGAAATATCATATAGGTATGTGTAGTTATTGGGAAATGGACATTAACGCGAAATTTAACAAGTCACTCAAGCGTAAAATGTAGGTCATGGATTCCTAATTGTTGGTGAATCCGGAAGAACTTATCAAGGTGCGTGTACTGATGTAATATCATCAAAATACAACAAGAAGTTGCCAATATATGGACCTTAACGCAAAACTTAACATCAGGACGGACGTACGTACGGACAAGGGTAAATCTATATGCCCGTTCCACTTCGTGTTGGGGCGTAAAAATCCACATCATCTTTGATATATGCACAATCAACCTGCAAAACCAAAACTTCCCTTTTTAAAAACTGTAGAATGAGTTATCCGGACAAACAATGTACGCTATAAGCAATATTATGCACAAAAATGACAAAAGTTCATCTATGTATATTTTTGTCAAAAAATGATCAAATATCAAAACCCATGTAGCATGAACATTTTGATATATGCACAATCAAATTGCAAAATAAAAATTTCCTAACTTAAAACTGTTGAGGGAGCTATCCGGACGTGACAGACAGACGGAAAGACGGACGGGCTAGCCAAAAACTACATTCCCTCCGAATCTCGTTGCGTGGGTAATCAATCCAAACTGAATTGCAACAAAAGAAGGAAACACTCCAAGCAACGAAAATCCAGCAAACGAGTATTTACCAAAGTTGAAACAAATCAAGGAAGAAATTTACACAGTTTATCGATCATACATGTTAATCTTGTCATTTTGCGATACGTATTTACGTCTGCATAGGGATGCCAGTAAATATTAACTTCACCGTCAGAGATGAACTTTCAGCCTACTACACATTATTGTTGGTACAGCTCAAGTATTTTAACATTTTAAAATGAAGGCCAAATAATTTATTCCATAATGAAACACCGATTCATTTTGAACTTTATTTCATATCGGGCTGTGCGTAACTAAGTTGACCGATTGCGCCACCTGTTGGAAAAATGTTCAATCAAAACTTTGATTAATTGGGAATATTTGAACCCTATAACATGTTTTTAAGTAGAGAAGATTAAAACATAAAGAATAAAACGCATAAAACCATAGATTCAAAGATACAAACAACTTTTTGAGTTCAAACAGTGATATTAGAAGTCACTTTGTTTCCACTAATCCATTTTAGCCATACATGACGGACCGCTAGCTTTTGCTCGTGTCAGTACCAAGTCCGGCTATCAACAGTGATCAAGAGTTCCTATCGTTATTAACGTTGTCTTCTGTCTTTTCTTTGTGTTGTGTAATACAGTTCTCTTCATGATTGTGGGATGTGATTGTAACGTGGGATGTGATTGTAACGTGGGATGTGATTGTAACATGGGATGTGATTGTAACTTCGGCCAGTGTAGATGTTTTCTGATATCTTTTGTCTTCAATGAACAATATTTATGAAGTATTTTTTCCGTTTGTGTCTATACGTAGATCCTTTAAATCAACAATGACAACAAAGAGCTACTTAACAAAAATTGTTTGGTCAAGAGTGTACGATATGCACATTAATTTTGTTGGCCATGAATGCATGATATGCGCGTCAATGTTTTGCCTACGATGCATGATATGCACGTCAACAGTACATTTCAACATCTCAAATCACTAAACAATATTGGAAACAGTAGAGAGGGTGTAATTCTTCACAACTGTACATATTGTTTATGATCATGACATAGTAACAATAGTTACACACACAATAAGATGAACTATTGAATCCTGTAGACAGTGTGTATTTCTTCACACCAGTACATATTATACATGACATAGTAACAATAGTAACAAGAGCCCGATAACATATACTGACATAGTACAGGCAGGGAAGTAGTTCACAAAAATTGTTTCCCCTTTAAATTTGTTCACCTGCCATCTCCTCAAATAAACAAGATGTGTGATGACATAGCCACGGTAAAAAAAAATCAATTTTCTAATATTTGCGGCATTTTTTACATTTCACTCACTATGTGTCTTATGTTGCAACAATCGCTGTATTGTACAGATATATGAGAAATATACAAATGTCGTTGATTAATTCATAAAACATTGTTTTAAAACCAACTCTATCTGATGGTCAAAACTGTCTGATAATAAAAAAAAAATCTAGCCACCCTCAAAGGGCATGGGCGGGAACAAAATTTAGGAGTATTATTAAATATATAATTATGCATCGTATAAACCATGTGAAATTGATTTCTGCCTTTTTCAGGATCCACTTTTTTCAAGTTTTTAAGTAGGGAAAAATGGATTTTTCATTATATTTTTAGCTCGCGAGTGATTTGTACTCACTGTGAAACAAATATATGGGGCAATTAAAGGGGCATGTATTACTTTAAGTATTTTCACTTCATTAAATTTCAAGATTTTCGGACACGTGTTAATTAGTATTTGAGCTGTAATATAAGGGTGGTTACTATTTGGTATTCTTTTAGAGAGATTTGTTCACAGTTTCCTATTTATACAAAGTTGATTCCTGAAAGAAACCAAAGAAAGAATGTTAGGAGATAAAATTTGATCGTGTTTGAACTTTTATTCTGGAGAAACGCTAGGAAGGGCGGATATAAAAATTTGCACATGAAATAACAGGGATATTGGTAATCCGTATACAAAATTTGGTCAAAATCTGAAGATGGCCTTTTTGGGGATCCACTTTGTAAGACAGACACTAACTTGATCTTTTATGCCGATTTGTGCATCCTATATGCATCTATACGTTCACCTGCGGTAATCTACGTTGTTTTCATATAANTTTTTTTCATTGGAAATAACTTTTTTAATTATGCATCTATGGTAAACAATCCAAAAAGTAACATTTCTACCTCATTTAAACGAGTGCTCAATTTCTATTGTTCTATTTCAACCACTTCCCTGTTGGATTCTGTAGAGAGGGTGCATTTCTTCACACCAGTATACATATAATACATGACATAGTTACAATACTTACACACACAATGAGATGAACTGTTGGATCCTGTAGAGAGTGTGAATTTTCTTCACACCAGTACATATCATACATGACATAGTAACAATACTTACACACACAATAAGATGAACTGTTGGACCCTGTAGAGAGTGTGTATTTCTTCACACCAGTATACATATTATACATTACATAGTAACAATATTTACAAATACAAAAGGATGATTTGTTGGATTCTGTAGAGAGGGTGCATTTCTTTACACCGGCTCATTATATACATGACATTGTTACAATACTTACACACACAATAAAATGAATTGTTTGATCCTGTAGAGAGTGTGTATTTCTTCACACTATTACAAAATTTACAGGATGGCTGACCAGTGAGTTCCTGATAGGTATTTACAGGACATGGATGACATGCATTGGTAGTGGAATCATGATACGATCCTACAGGGCACATTTCTACAAAGAAATAACATATACTTGAAGTCTATAAAGGGTGTCAATTCCATGTATGTTGACAAGTTCAAAAATACCACTCCAGGGGATTTACTGTTGTCTTCTGCTGCTTGAACGGCAGGAAGAACCAACCGTATATCTCCTTTTAAAAGAAATTCTGAAGTAGTATTTTAAGACATATATAAGGTTTCACCAATATTCACGACAAATCCATTTAAAGGAGATAATTTATTGATTTTTTTCCCCATTTTTGGCAAACAAATGTATCAGCTAAATCAATAGGACTGCTAGTTATGAAAAAAATATTTCATTATGCCCAGCCCTATTTAGGAGGAATTGTATCTATCAAGCATAGAAGTCCCAGACTTCCCTTGGAGGAAATCATTGGTTTAGTATTTGTTGATAAAAGATTCCGAAATGAATAGCAATCTTAAACTAGTTCTGTATTACTACATTTGTATCCAAGAGGCCTTCAATAACCAAATATTATCATTGTGAAATTGTGATTAAAGCTTTAATAAATAGTAATGAACAGATATGAAAATAATAAATTCTGATTATATATATATAATTTTCAACAAAATCTGTGGCAAGGGATTTATAAATAATTACAAAACAAGCCTAAAATGATTGCAGAGATTGGCACAAGAAAGTTGAATAAATACATCCTAATAATTTCAATGTTGTAATGATATGCAAAACACAAGATATGTCTGTTAAATACCAAATATGACCCTTTTATTTCAAGGTTGAGTTTCCACCTCTGTGACCTTGCGTTTTAACCTAAATATTTAACATATTTATGATCCTTGTTCTAGGGGAAAATAATGCATATGCATTAAAATTTGATATTTATTTCTGTTATGCTTTTGTTTCTCAAAACTGTAAATGCAACATCAAATATTTCCACATACTCCAGCTGTACAATTTGATAAGCAATAAAATAAAATAAACCCCTTCTTAATTTCATGAATAATAGAGATTCTACAACCAAAAACAACAAAGCACTCCAATTTACCTTTTTGGCTCCTTTAGCTGACACGGGTGTTCCCCTTTGGCTTCTGAAGTATTGAAAATGTTTTCTTTTACTATATCCAATATCTGAAAACCAAGTTAACGCCTCT
>MJUU01069745.1:13847-25899 GCA_002080025.1 Modiolus philippinarum | reverse complement strand
AAACTGGATCCCTGTTCGAAAGTCAATAATTGCGCACATGATACCAAATGGGTGTATCTGCGTTCTCCATTTTTAGTGCAGAAACATTGATGTACGTATTAAATGTGCAATTACTGTTTTCAGTTTATTGTGTGGCAAGGTTTATAAAGAGTAAAAAAGTCAAAAGGTTGAATGCTATGGCAATGGGTAAAATTGGTTGAAGATAGCTGTTCAAGGAGATTTTTGGAATTTTTTAAGAATCCACATTTGATTCACGCCGCTTGTGGAGTAAGCTTTATTAGTTTATCATTCTCCTGATCAATAATTCAAGAATGATTACATCCCTAAATGAAAAACAGCCAATCAAAGATTGCAATCCCCCGCTACCCCTTTTTTGACCCCTTCCCTTCTAAAAATTAGAAAAGTTTTTAAACTAAACTTCTTTCTGTTGAAACAATCATTGTTACTGTAAAACACCATAAAAGATATGGTTGCTAGGTAGAAGTTCAAAAAGTACACGTTTCTGAGAATTTTAGAAAATTTACCAAAATTAGAATCAGAGATTTTTGCAACCTGACTGTAAAAATCATCATTTTTACTGTAAGAAGTAGAAAAAGATGTGGTTGCTAGGTAGAATTCCAAAAAATAATAGGCCTTTGAGAGTTTCAGGAAATGTACCAAACTTAGAATCAAAGATTTTTGCAATCTGTCTATTGAAAATGATTACTGAAACTCTATGGCATAAAAAAAGACATGGTTGCTAGGTAAAATTCCAAAAAGTAATTGGTCTTTGAGTGTTTCAGAAAATTTACCAAAATTAAAATCAGTTTTTTTTGCACTCTCATTATTGAAATGATCTTCACCACTGTAAGGAATTGAAAAAGATATGGTTGTTAGGTAGAATTCCAAAAATAGTAGGTCTTTAAGAGTTTCAGGAAATTTACCAAAATTAGAATCAAAGATTTTTGCAGTCTGACTATTGAAAATCATCACTGAAACTATAGGGCATGAAAAAAAAGATATGGTTGCTAGGTAAAATTCCAAAATGAAATTGGTCTTTGAGAGTTTCAGGAAATTTACCAAAATTAGAATCAAAGATTCTTGCAACCTGACAGTTGAAATTCATCACTATAACTCTTAAATAATTGAAAAAGATATGATTGCTAGGTAGAATTCCAAAAAAATAATGGGTCTTTGAGAGTTTCAGGAAATTTACCAAAATTAGAATCAAAGATTTTTGAAATCTGACTATTGAAAATCATCACTGAAACTATAGGGCATCAAAAAAAGATATGGTTGCTAGGTAAAATTCCAAAAAGTAATTGGTGTTGGAGAGTTTCAGGAAATTTACCAAAATTAAAATCAAAGATTCATGCAACCTGACAGTTGAAATTCATCATTATAACTCTAAATAATTGAAAAAGATATGGTTGCTAGGTAGAATTCCAAAAAATAATAGGTCTTTGAGATTTTCAAGGTTTTTTGCAATCTGACCATTGAAAATGATCATTAAATCTATAAGGAATAAAAAAAATATGGTTGCTAGGTAAAATTCCAAAAAGTAATTGGTCTTTGAGAGTTTCAGGAAATTTACCAAAATTAGAATCATATTTTGAAATCCTAGTGCTCATACTAGCTGATGACATTAAAAAGTTGCTTAATTACAAAACTTCATGTTGGAATTTCAAAAATTATTAGTCTTTGACATTTTCAGGAAATTTACCAAATTTGGCACCGGGGTCTAAATTCCAAAAAGCTTAGAACGTTTTGAAAGAGCAATTCCAATAATTCCCCATGAAAATATAAACCACAAAATCGAAATTATACATAGAGTTCCAGTCATTCTGACGAGTACTAATTGTTAAACATTTTTTGGTCCCTTAAGGTTATGCCTCCAGGGGTCATACCAAAAGTCCGCTATCATCAATAAATGAGATGCATATAATCAAACTTGCATACAAAGTTTCAGCTTCCAAACATGAATACTTCAGAAGATTTCGCTTGTTACTGGATTTCTCGAAATACATTTTCGCTCATTTTTCCGCCCTGAGGGCAAATTTCAAAATTCCGAAACCTTCGGCACAGACAACTTTTATAGTGTTACTTATACTCTTATTACAAGGTTTCTGTGATTTAAGGTGAAGAGGAGTTCCAGCGGAATTGATTTTTTCGTTTTTTGGACCCCCTAGAGGCCATGCCCTGAGGGGTCGTACCAAAGTTCCGACACCCTCTGTGAAGTTGCTACATAATTTGCGAGTCGATTCCCGAGTTTTAACTTTCTAGCCCAAATGGCCTTGGAAATTTCTTCAATTATTGGATATCGCAAAAATTCGTTTTTCGCCCATAATTTGCCCCTAGGGCGTTTGACCTAAATTCCTAATCCACAGTGCGCTACTTCTGACCATTCTCTAGTATGGTTCCAAGTTTCAAATTTGTATCTCTTATAGTTCCAGAGCTATTGGGGGGCATTACAAACGCACGTACGTACATACATACGGACGGACTGCATTACATAATCCCCCGCTTTCGCTAAGCGGGGGGGGGGGGATAAAAATTGACCTTTTCATGTTTTAATTTTTATATATCATACATTTTCAAGATATCATGCATCTAAATGTAGAGTTAATGCACTCGTTACCAATCATACCTATCACAATGGATAATTTTATCTATAAATTGATTAGGAACATGCAAAACAGTTATCTGCAAATACCCTATGTCAATCCCCTAAAAGATGGTTGTGTCAACGTAATCACAGTAGTCATTGAACAGTACCATTTAAAATATGCTTTCTGATGGCAGCCAGCAACCTCAGAGCAATATTATTTAACATGCAACAAACCACTGAGCCAACTGGCACCAAACTTGGTCAAAAGTCCTTGGGCCATTCGTTTTAAAACTATCCGATTGTATTAATATTACCAAAGATAGCCGTCAGTGGGGAATATAGTTTAATATAAAACCCAATGAGACATCTAAGAAACGGAACCAATCTTGGTAACACTACATGTAGGTATTGGATAGTCCCTTTCCAAACAACGTCCAGCATGTCAGCATTCAATTGAGGGGGGGGGGGGGGGNGGGGCTATAATTGAAACAAAGTTTACCCTTGCACTACTAGAACACTCTCAAAGATCATTTGGGCAAATCAAAACCAAACTTGGGTATAAAAATTCTTAACCAGTTCGTTTATCTGCATCTCACCCCAAATATAAGTGGAAAACAGTTTAATATTTAACCCTGTTGGAAAACCCGATACAATCTTATTTGTCAATTCGGTCCACCGTGATCAAAAGCCTTTTGGTCCCCTTTCATGGTCCAACATGTTCACATTATATTGCTGGCTGGCCACCAGCATGACAGATAAATTTAACACTTGACCCTAAAGCAAAAGTTTTGAAGACTCTCTGTTGGTTTGAAACCAATGAATTTTTGGAAGTAGACTTAATCACAAAGCCCCTTGTGGCGGCTAATTTAAAAATGCTACCCATTTCAACGAACATTGTATAGATGGTTGGCTATAATTAAAATCATACTTTTGTGGTAAAAGCACAAGTGTTTAAAGGAGCCATACCCGATCATGGCTCTGATGATCCACTCAGGCTTTTTAGAGCCTCTTGTTACATGTACTATTATATGTAATTATGGTATTTTTTAAATTCTAATCAAATTGAATGTATTAGCTCATTTTAAATACAAATGTATAGCCTTCCACAAAAAAAACTATTTAGATGTTGCAAATAATGTGTCTTTTTAGGTCTTGAAAAAAGATTTTATTTCGAAACTTGCAATACTTAATTTTACAATTCTGTTAAAAACTATGGACTGTCTGCAAAGCTCTGTCTGGTTATGGCTTTTAATTTGTATCTTGTTTGATGTCTGTTCTCTGTTAGTTTAATACATTTTTTATGGTCTTCTGTGTGTTTAGTTTTATTTTTGCTGAAAAGACATAAGTTGTCAAAGTGGCTATCGGTATAAACCAAATTTACAGTAACTTCGTTATATTTATATCTATAAGATTTATATGAATATGGTGAATATTTCTTTAAATTGCATATCATTTAATTTATAATTCATTTGTTGCTTAAGTCAACATTTTTATACTCTACAACAACAAACCCGCCACAACTAAATGGATAAAAGAGATTAAAGCTTAAAAAAATGTAAAGCTATTTCCATATTTTGACTATACATACATAAGGATAAAGGCATATCGAGTAGCCTTTAACCTGGGAATTGGATGTTTTCTCCTTGACATTTACTTCATTTCCTTTCAGTTTCATATTTGGCTAATTTTTTTTTACTTTCTTGTTCAACTGAATTTTTCTGGGAGGTAATGGATTCAGTCCGCTTTACAAGCACATGCCTGATGTTAAACAAGATCAATAAGAATTTTAAACTAAAGACAGATATATATCAGAATGGCCCAGTCTTTCCTGAAAACAAATAATAGGCATTTTTAGCCGCTTGTCTTGAAAAATGTGCATCCATTCAATAGAACAAAGCTGTACGATAATTTTACATGCATGCAGTAGAATCCGAAATCCATCATTTGAAAAGAATTAAACAGACTTCTTTAATGAGTGACATATTATAAACAGAAAATATAATTTTGATTTTTTGACGACTTCCTAATTCCTGATGTCACTCTGTTGTTTTAGAGTTCACACTGTTAGTGCTTTAGTTTTTTGTGTTGTGTATGTAATGTTCGTGTGTTTTGTGGGCATGTGGTGTCTTTGGTCTTCCGTCTTCTGGTGTTCTTGCTTTTGCCTTGTCTCTAGACTTTGATTTGTGTAATTTTGTGCTTTGTTCCTTCGGTATTCTACTGCCGTTGTTTTTAACAAAGATCTGTTTAGTACATTGCAAATATATGAAATCGTAGTGTATCGTGTTGATAAAGTGGCAATTATTGCGTAGAAAGCAATGTTCGCGAGAAATAGAATTGTTAGAATACACCCTATAGGATCACTGTACCCGATAAAATATTGTTGGTCAACTGGCGCATTGTTGGTGTGCAATAAACAAGATATGCATGGATGAACTTCATCTTTAACTGCAGAAAAATCATACTTACAAAAAATGTATCAGAATTTTTTTCCGTATTTTTTTTTTCTAAAATAACGTCATTAAACTTACACTTCCTCGTGCAGGAATGATGAGAGCAAATGGATATAAATTAAGATATTGTCAGTTACGGGGGAATTTCTTTTAAAATTTACCATTTCTCGCAGTAATTTCAAAAATTCTTCTGTGTTTTTTCACAAAAAAAAGAATCAAAAGATGACATATGATGATCCCAAGCTGTCATGAACAGAAATTAAATGTACGATGTGGGGCGTAGCATTGCGGTAGATTTTTATAGCTGTACGCAGCGTTTTTCTGTAGGTCACCTTTTTCGGATTGTTGGAGTGCAACACTTTTTTACTGTACGCATTGCTGTAGTGAAACTTTGCGCATAGTTGGACTCAATGTATTACGAAAACGGTTGTTTTATTCTTCATATTTGGGAAAAGATGGATTTTTTTCTTCATCTTTTTCAATTAAAAGACACCCAGAGTCAAATAAATATATTTTCAATCGCTATGCATACATATACGACTTTTAGATTGCGTTGATGTGTTTTAGACTGACGGTTTGGTTCTTACTTAGTGTGCATTCTATTTGATAGGGGAAATAGCCGCTTATATCATACTTAAAATCAAACTCCATTAGTTCGTGCACGCGCTATGTGTCCTCGCTACTAGATTCAGTTGACTGGAAAATAGTATTTCACTTTTCCACAATTTTTTGAAGCATATTATTCAATTTTATTTGAATATTTGATGATATATGCTACTGATAAGATCACTCTATAGGATCCCTGTACCCGATAAAAATGATTGCTGGTCAGGTGCATGGCTCATCGTTGGTGTGCAATAAACAAGATATGCATGAATGAACTTCAACTTCAACTGCTGAAAATACATAATTAACAGAATAGTTTCAGATTTTTTTCCCCAAAATTACTTCAATATCATATGTCTTTTAAGCTTACGCTTTCTCGTGCAGGAATGATGGGTTCAAAGGACATAAATGAAGATATTGTTAGTCACGACCTAATTTTTTTTATGAATTTACATTTTCTTGTGGTAATTATACCCCCGCTCCAAAGGAGGGGGGTATACTGTTTTACCTCTGTCCGTCCTTCCGTCCATCCGTCATACCGTCCGTCCGTCACACATATTTTCGTCACATTTTTCTCAGCAACTACACATGACAGCCACTTGATATTTGGTATGGTGCATCAGTATGGGGTTCTATACTGCGCCTCCCCTTTTCGGCCATATCGGATCACCAGTTACTGTTTACCGACTTTGTGCATTGTTTACATTTATTTTCCAAATTGTGACTTTTTCGTCGCATTTTTCTCAGCAACTTAACACATGACAGCCACTTGATATTTGGAATGGGGCATCAGTATGGGGTTCTATACTGCGCCTCCCCTTTTCGGCTATATCGGATTACCACTTCCTGTTAACCGACTTTGTGTCTTTTTTACTTTCTTTTTCCGAATTGTGACTTTTTCGTCGCATTTTTCTAAGGAGCTGCACACGACAGCTACTTCATATTTGGTATGGAGCTTCTTTGAAGGGTTCTATACTGTATCTCCCTTTTTCAGCCATATTGCTGTACTACTTACTGTTTTTATGACTTTATGATTTTTTTTTACTTTCATTTTCTAAGGTGAACTTTTTTGTGACTTTCTCGGCAACCAAACATCCAACTGTGTAAATGCTTGTATTGTGTCCACACTTGTAATGTGTCCACACCTGTATTGTGTCCACACACACTTAATTTTGCACTTACTTATTGATTCAGGGTTCAGTGAGCGGGGGTATAACTGGCTGCCATTCGGCGACAGCTCTTGTTTCAAACGTTTTACAGTGTATTCCCCTAGAAGACTCTGTCCAAAGATAGCATATGATGATTCCAAGCTGCCATTGACTTGAATATAAGTTTAGGGTGTAGGAAGCGATTTTTGTAGCTGTACGCAGTGTTTTACTGTAGGTCATACTTTTAGTGCGACACTCATTTTTACTGTTTGCATGGATGTAGTGAAGTTATGCGCATAGTTGGTCTAAAAGTATTACGAGAATGGTTGTTTTCTGCTTCATTATGGAAAAAGGCTAGATTTTTACTCTTTTTTTCAATTAGAGATTCTACAGAGTCAAAATATAGTCATTTTAATCTTGTTGAAAAGGTTACATTATTGAAATCGGTGAAAATATTCTTAAGTTATATAAATGCAAATACTTAACATTAATACTTCATTTTTTCCCCAAGTCACTGACAGTGAAAGAGAGATTCGAGGCTTCCCGTTTTCGTCGCCAGTCGGGATTAACAGTTTTTTCCAAGTAAACAGTTTTATGTAATCTGAAAATACAAACGTATCCCCCAAGTTGCATAATAGACCTAAACAGTAAATTTTACTATGTTGCACACGTTTTTCAAGGAGTAACCTTTCATCAATAGCATTAGAATCAAATAATAGGAAGAGCCATAATCCAAAAATAGTCAGAAAGAAGTATTCATTACCGAAAATATCGAAATAGAAGACAAAATCCAGTACCAAGGACATCCACCGAGTGCAATACATGGAATGAAATCTTTGTAGTTTTAAGATAGGAACAATTAAATTTCCATAATACGCGAATTAAAATTTTCATTTCAGACAAGTTTGACTATTGGACTTGTGAATTTCTTCTGGGACCTCTGGTCCAGCAGCAGTGACATCGACTCGAGTGGTTTCAAAATACAAAAAAGTGAATAAAATTAGTCATTTTGCATAATTGTTTTGAACGTATAAATTTGATTTAAAAAATGAACTATGTTTAAGAGGATTTCGGTGGGGATATTGCGTAAAAAAATAACTTAGAAAACTTATTTATTTACATGTTACTCTCTGGCAGATTATTAATTTCTACTGTGTCACATTATTTTTTTATTTGTATACCCCAAATAAAAACAAATAGTCGGCTCCTTATGTCGCTTCTAAATTTATGAAAAACATGACCTATTCCTTTCATTTGTAATCAGCCATGTCCGTCCGTCCGTCTGTCTGTCCGTCCGTTAGCATTTTCTATGTCGTACGATAACTCAAGAATGCCCTTACCGATTTTTATGATTTTTTTTACTCAAAGTTGCACTTGACTAAAGGAAGCTCCCTATTGTTTTTGAAGAAAATCGGAAAATGATTTTTTAGTGAAAAACTCCATTTTTTTATGAAAAAAATGCATATTTTGAGAATTGGCTCTATGTCTTACGATAACTCAAGATTGCCTTCAGGGATTTTATTGATTTTGATACTCAAGGTTGAACTTTTCCAAAGGAGTCTCTCTTTTGTTTTTTGGGGAAAACCTGAAAATGATTTTTGGAAAAAAAACTTCATTTTTATATGAAAAGTGCAAATTTTGAGAATTAGCTCTCTGTCGTACGATAACGTAAGATTGCCTTCAGAAATTTTTATGATTTTGATACACAAGGTTGGTCCTGACTAGAGGAAGCTCCTATTTGTTTTTGAGGAAAATCCAATTTCCGTGAAATTCCGCAAACAGGATTGTGGGACACACAAGGGGGTGGGGCCCTTTCTGACTTTGTCAGTATTCTAGTTAAGTTTCGGGCGAAGGACATTTTAGCGAAACTAATTTTGATTATGGTGGACATTTTAGCGAGAGAATTGTGGACATTTTAGCGAATCAAAATTAGATTACCTGTAAAAAATTGATGGACAATTTAGCGAACCATTATCAGTAGTAAGATCTTTAAAAGAATGATAAAAGTTATTAAAATTAAACAATTTACAAGAATTGTTTATAGTTGAAAGAAATATGTTCAGAATTAAAACATAAATATCAAGTATAACTGTAATTACATGCGTTGTGTAGACACATACCCTTTATCGATTTTTGAAGAAAAAAATTATTGAACTATTCAAGTAGAGGTTCGTTTTAAAATGCAGTTCGTTTCAAACATAAATATATTAAAATTATCCTTGCTTTCTTTTGAGAGCATGGAGCATGCAACAGGCAAAAGAGGCTTTCACAAAAATATCTGTCACTAAATTGTCCATCTAGGTTTTCCAGATTCGCTAAAACGTCCTTTAAATATCTCGCTAAAATGTCCACTTTTTTGTCGCTAAAGCGTCCTCTTTTTTCGCTAAAATGTCCACCCGTTTCGCTAAAATGTCCTCCGACGTTAAATTTCGATCATGGTCGGAAAAACAAGATTGCCGGTATTGTCACAATTAGTGTATTGTTACATCTAAATTTATCTGTATATTTATTATGGGAAGTATTCCGTATACATCGTATGCCCGGGCCGAATGACACATCTTTGCTTTTCCCCGTTCCGCCTTTCTCACGTATCATCAGATCATACGACAGGCAAACGTTTTGTCCAGATATTAGTTTGGAACTTAGAACCTAGTTCAACAACAGTGTAAGTTTTATAAGTATACTTTCAATATATTTGGATGAAGATTAATCCGTTTAACGTTACTACACAACAGTTTATTGTGAATATCAGCTCTACACGTTAATTACATATCGATTTTAACGGAATGTTCATCTCACACAGAAACATACAACTATTGATTATAATTATATTTACAACTCTCAACAAAGTATTTAAAGTTTTTATGTATTATTTCCGTCCAAACAACCGTTATTCAGTTGCATAATTCGTATAAATATAGAATGTACGACAACCAATTAGCGACATTTAAATACATCCAGATTTAATTATGGAACACTTATTCCGTGTATTACAGCAATTCAACTGTATTCTTCCGTGAACATACCGGAACTCCATGTATAATATTACAGAGACATACGTTATATTTGTGTTTATTTATGCAAATTATTGTGTATTTAAATATGTTGATATTCTACTCATAACTACGGTAGCATATGTGGACTATAAATTCTCATTATTTTGGACACATAACTTATGATTGTTAATAATTGTATTTTTCAGGTTTTTACCAATTGTTCACCGGCTAATTAAAATAGTTGATCCACACTGGGTTTTTATTTTGAATTGGGCCAACGAACTAGGTTAAGCTCGCTGAGTCCGACTCAGTACAGTGAAAACACTTATGTTTCTTACTGTCCCCGTACAGTAAAAACACTTGAACCAGCTTGAGTTCCAGACCTCTTTTGGACTACTGGTAGCACCGTTCCTGCTGCAGGCAACACAGTTACAGGACAACGTTTCTTCCTGTTCCCGGACAGAAGACAACACCGTCACTTAACTAAGGTAACACAGTTCCTGTTCAAGGCGACAAAGCTACAACTGGATTAAACAACGTTCATCATGAGTGTAAATCCCACTGATATGCCCAAGGAAGCAATTTCAGCAGTTCCGGACACCAGGGTCCGGACACTTACAGGGAAAGGGCAAGAACAGTATTCACAAACATGTGACAAACATTGTCAAGACATAGAATATTTATGGACCATGCTTGAAGCCCTGCTCCAAGAAGCAGACGATCCTCCCGCTAACGTACGGGACCAGCTAAACCTTGGTCAAACAATTGCACAAGCAAACGCCAGGTACCAGAAACAACTTAGGGCTTATAAGGACTTCCTGAAATCCAGCAGGCTTCCGGCAAAAAAGGGTAGACAACGCCCTGTGTAATCTACAGGAAACAAGCCAGGCTCTGACGCCTAAGAAAACACCGAAGGCACCTAGTAGCAGCTCATCGTCCCACAATAGTAAATACAAATCACAAGGTGGGACGTCTACACGTACAGACACTTCCAGTCTATTAAAACGTAAGAAAGCAAAAGCTGAAGCTCTCAAAGCAAGCCTTGCTTTCGCAGAAAAACAGGCCGCTTTATCAAAACAGGAAGCCCTGTTAGAAGAATCAACGGCTCGTCGAAAGGCTGAGATGGAGGCAACAAAGTCAGAGATGGAAGCAACAGCAGCTCGGAAGAGAGCCGAGTTAAAGGCCGACCAAACATTGCTAGAGGCAAGAAAAGAGGCTGTCATAGCATAAAGCCAAGATCCTGGATGACGATAGTAGTCAAACAGGAGTTGATAGTGAAGACCAGCGAAGTCAGTTGCCCATAGAGGAAGCAGACCCGCTACAACGGGTTCAACAATATGTTGAAGAACACTCCTTCAATGTTTCAAATGAGGAGGTACAAAATATCCCGTCAGTAGTATATGGGGCCTCCAGACCACCGGAAGTTACATCAACTCCAACAGAAGTATATGGAGCCCCAGAGGTAACACCTACTCCAGCTTATGCTCGACCACCTCGAAGATCTCAGTCTGTTACATTTCAGCTTAACAGAGATGCGCCAGCATTTGAACCATCACGTCAGCACTTATCACGTGACACAACGATACCAGGTTCACAAGCAGTAAACCTGGAAGACAGGAATGTAAACCAGACTTCAGATATAACCAGATTCCTTCTCCATAAGGAAATACTGTTATCTGGTCTTACTAATTTCAACGACCGTGCTTAATCCTACTTTGTGTGGAAAAATAGCTTCAAGGCAGTTGTTGATGAAGCAAAAGTGTCTGACTCACAACAGTTAAACCTCCTAAAAAAATGGCTGGGAGTTGAGTCTTCAAAACAGGCTGAAAGTATAAGAGGTCATGTGAGAACTCCACTGAATGTCTCAGATTGCTGTGGGATCGTTTAGATACCAGGTATGGATCCCCTGAAATGGTGGAAGCGTCAATAATGGACAGATTGGCGAAATTCCCAAAACTGACAAACAAGGACAGTGCACGTCTGTATGAGTTGTCCGATTTATTGTCGGAGATAGAACACATTCAACAGAATCCCAAATTCCAGTTACTTCTGGGATATTTTGATTCTTCATCTGAGATAAGGCCAATTGTCAGTAAGCTCCCTTATGGACTCCAAGAAAAATGGACAACAAGAGCTTATAACTACAAGACGTCACATAATGTACCATTTCCGCCATTCAAAGAATTCTCCAGATTCATTCGGGAAATGAGTATTATTAAAAATGATCCCGGATTCTGTTATGAACAAGAACAGCAAACAACTCCA
>MJUU01069745.1:0-12830 GCA_002080025.1 Modiolus philippinarum | reverse complement strand
TCATACACAACACAAGACATTCATTAGACGAATGTAGAGGATTCAAGTCCAAATCAATTGAGGAGCGGAGAGAGATCCTCAAACAAAACAACCTATGTTTTAGGTGTTGCGCCTCTACAACCCACAGGAGCAGAGACTGCAAGGCGAAGATTTCCTGCAGAGACTGCGGAAGCAAGCAACACACCACTGCCTTACACATAGTCAGGAAGGCATCTTCAGTTGGTCCCGCTCAACATCACGGCGGGGAGACCGTGCAATAGAACGGCGGGGAGGCTAGTAATGCCAACAGTACTGACAGAACAGTAAACTCATCTTGTACAGAGATCTGTGGAAATAACACATGCGAATCATGTGCAAAGATCGTCCCTGTCAGAGTACATCATAGGGACAACCCAAGCATAACCATTGAAATGTATGCAGTTCTTGATGACCAAAGTAACAGGTCCCTGGCATCACCAGAGTTTTTCGAACTCTTCAACATTGAAGACAAACCAGAAAATTATACCCTGACCACTTGTTCAGGTCGTATTGCCACCAGTGGCAGAAGAGCCAAAGGATTTATAGTCCAATCTTTACACGGACATGAAGAATTAGAACTGCCAGTTTTAGTAGAATGTGATTACATTCCAAGCAGCAGAGACGAAATCCCGTCGCCAGATTCCGTCGTACACTTTCCACATATGAAAGATATAGCTGGAAGAATCCCGCAAATCAAAGATAGCAGGAAGATAATGTTGCTCATAGGAAGAGACCTTCCCGAAGTCCATCATGTCCTAGATATAGATATGGACCACCTGGATCACCTTTCGCCCAGAAATTAAGACTGGGCTGGGTAGTCATCGGAAAAATCTGTCTTGACTATCAACATGCAACTCCAGACTTATCTGTGAAGAAAACATTTGTCTTACCATCTGGTCAACCTACGACGCTAAGACCATGTGAAAGTAAGATTTGTGTACGGAAACCAGATCCCGCTTGTTTCAATACTGCAGCTAAAACAGTAGACATACCAGAATATGATATCTTTGCTAAGACAAAAGATGACGACAAACCAGGAATGTCGTATGAAGATAAAACATTTATGAAACAAATGGACAACCAGTTTGTAAGAGACTCCACAGGTAGTTGGGTATCTCCGTTACCATTTCGGACACCAAGACAACGACTTCCAAACAACAGGCAACAAGCTGTTAAAAGAGCGGAATTCCTCGAAAACAGTCTGAGGAGGAACGCTCTCAAGGGAGAACATTTTATAGAATTCATGTCAGGGATATTAGACAACAACCATGCGGAAATTGCTCCGCTATTGCAAGAACAAGAAGAATGTTGGTATTTACCGTTGTTTGGAGTATACCATCCCAAGAAACCTCAGCAGATCAGGGGTGTGTTCGATTCCTCCGCAAAGTTCGACGGAGTATCCCTCAACAGTGTTTTGATGTCTGGTCCAGACCTATCAAACAGCTTACTGGGAGTCCTGATACGTTTCAGGAGAGAGATGGTTGCTGTTACTGCTGATGTTCAGCACATGTTTCACTGCTTCGTAGTGAGAGAAGATCACAGAAACTACTTAAGATTCCTGTGGTATAAAGACAATGATATTGACAAGGGATTGATAGAGTACCGAATGAGAGTTCATGTCTTCGGCAACAGCCCATCCCCAGCAGTGGCAACGTTGGGACTACGTAAGACGGTACAGGCCGCAGAGCCAGAGTACGGCCAAGATGTTACAAATTTTGTGACTAAAGACTTATTTTGATGATGGATTAACATCATACCCAACAGCAGAAGAGGCCATCAAAGTCGTCAAAGACACTCAAGCAGCATTGAAGAAATACGGAAATCTCCGTTTGCACAAGTTTGCATCCAATAGTGCTGAAGTTATGTCTGCATTTCCAACAAGTGATTTAGCTACAAACTGGAAAGATTTAGATCTTGAAGCCAACAATAAACCACTCCAGCGTAGCCTTGGATTAATATGGGATGTCAACACAGACATGTTCCTATTCCAGCTATCGCTGGACACAAAACCTATAACAATACGAGGTGTATTATCTACGATAAACAGCATTCATGATCCACTTGGATTCTTAGCCCCAGTTATCATGCAAGGGAAGCTGATTCTACGAAAGCTGACTTCGACAACAGTTGATTCGGACGAACTAGTCCCAGATGACATTGCACCAGAATGGGAACTACAAGAACTAGAAACATTACACGATGGTGAGATTCGTACTCATGTTTCTTCAGATATTTTTGTTGCTAAAACACAGCTGATAATCCTAACATAAGTACTAAGAGATTCCAGCACTTCTCTGACTGGAGTGCCCTTATACATGGAATTGCATTCCTGAAATTCCTGAAATGTTCGTCCCGTTTACGTCTGAATGGAAGTTCAAAGCTTGAACCTGACAACACTTCACTTCAAAAAGAAGAAGACCCCGTTGTGTCATCACTACAACGTGAAGTTTACGAAGAAGATACAGACCGTATAAGTCACAATATATCTACTGGCGAAAGAAGTTCAACTGTCAATCTAAATCCGCTTTTGGATGAAAAAGGACAACATTTTCCAGATACTTCTCCGGATATTCCCGTTACAAGAATATGCATAACTACAAATAATTCCTTCGGAGATTCCAGCTCATCTTAACCTGGATATCGCTATATTCTGTTTTACCGTATTCATCGTTCATCTGTGAATTCAAGATCAGTTAACGATCACCGAGATCATTCTTCTGGTGGAAGATTGTATACAAAGCGTATATAAATTATATTCAGAAATATTGTAAATAGTGTGATGAATTTCTGTTGTTTGTTTAAATGAATAGTGATATCAAGTAGTTATCAGACGGGGAGTGTATTGTCACAATTAGTGTATTGTTACATCTAAATTTATCTTTATATTTATTATGGAAAGTATTCCGTATACATCGTATGCCCGGGGCCGAATGACACATCTTTGCTTTTCCCTGTTCCGCCTTTCTCACGTATCATCAGATCATACGACAGGCAAACGTTTTGTCCAGATATTAGTTTGGAACTTAGAACCTAGTTCAACAACAGAGTAAGTTTTATAATTATACTTTCATTATATTTGGATGAAGACCAATCCGTTTAACGTTACTACACAACAGTTTATTGTGAATATCAGCTCTACACGTTGATTACATAATTTGCTATAAATATCGATTTTAACGGAATGTTCATCTCACACAGAAACATACAACTATTGATACAACTCTCAACAAAGTATTTAAAGTTCCGTCCAAAAGAGGAAGATAAACAACCGTTATTCAGTTGCATAATTCGTGTAAATATAGAATGTACGACAACCAATTAGCGACATTTAATTACATCCAGAGTTAATTATGGAACACTTATTCCGTGTATTACAGCAATTCAACTGTATTCTTCCGTGAACATACCGGAACTCCATGTATAATATTACAGAGACACACGTTATATTTGTGTTTATTTATGCAAATTATTGTGTATTTAAATATGTTGATATTCTACTCATAACTACGGTAGCATATGTGGACTATAAATTCTCATTATTTTGGACACATAACTTATGATTGTTAATTTTGTATTTTTCAGGTTTTTACCAATTGTTCACCGGCTAATTAAAATAGTAGATCCAAACTGGGTTTTTATTTTGAATTGGGCCAACGAACTAGGTTAAGCTCGCTGAGTCCGGCTCAGTGCAAGTGCAATAAATGGGTAAAGATTTTCAGGCCTTCACTTTTTTTATGTTATCAAATGAAATCTGGCAGAACCAAATGTATTGAAGCAGAAGGGCTATATTAGGCGTGAAGTTTGTTCCGATAATGTTGGGTAATTTTCAGAATATTCTTAAATGTTTGCAAAAATCACGTAAGGTGGTCTCTGGTACATGTAAGTACATACATGTATTAAAACTAAAATTAACATTTGCCAAACTTGTATGATTTTTGACTTAACAACAGTCAGACGTGACTGTAAAAAGCCTTTTGTGTCAATTTAAAACATTGATTTAGAAGATGGTACCTTTCCCGAAATGTCATTAATTTTTCCACAATTGTCGCGTTTCCCGAGCAGTAAAATATTTTACGAAGACTCTTATTTAGAGGTCAACTTTTCCGGTTTCACAGGCTCCTTTTCAGTGGTTCATGCTTAAAAATGCCTTCCTCACAATAAAACAGCCTTCAGGATATATGTACATATCACGCACAATATGTGTATATCTAACGAACTTCTTCAGTTGGCGTTGGCCTAGCTTGTGCGAAATTGGTGAAATTTTGAGCATTTTCAAAATTTTCCGACGCAACGCAGGCGAACGTGTTTCAATCATGTTTGTAACGTGTTTAGAATTATGTAACGCATATAAGAGTGACGGATTACGTTGGCACTATGCGTTATAGTATGACAGACATAAACTAAATGATGTTCGAGCAAAAAATCATTTTGTGAATTAGAAAGCAGAGGAAATGACACAAATGCAATAGCAACCACCAGATAAATCATGAGGGCACAACATATGTGGTATCTGCATTCGTCTATAAGTAAATATGCCAACTTTTTACGTATATAGTATACATTTGACGGACATTCGGAAAATGCGTACAGTAAAATATCACTGTGCAACAACCATGCATACTGTTGTGACAGAAATGACCTACAGACTTTCTTTGCGTACAGTGGAACAACTGTTCTGTTGGCTGCAATTTGGGTTATTTTCAAACGTCCTTTTCACAAAAGAGAAAAAATACACTGTTTCACTACTGGAGTACATTTAAAATCATGAAAATATGGTTAAAGTGTTCAAATAAGGCTCAGAAGTAGTCAAATCAATCAAAAATTCTACAGCCTTTTAGAATATCCCCTTTTACATCACGCAATGCTATGACTATTGAAAATTTTAAAAAGGAAACATATCTAGATACAATAATACAATCATTTCTCGAAAAAATCAACTCCAATTGGTGCTTAAAAAGGTACTTAATTTCGAAGTAAAGATGCAGTTCATTCATGCATATCTTGTTTTTTGCACACCAAAAATGAGGGGGGGCCGGCCCTTTTTCGGGATGTCGGGATTGGATGTTTTTAACCCCGGGATTTCGGGATTTTTATGATTTAAGCCCGGGATTTCGGGAAATTTATTCACCGGGAATCGGGATTTCATCAGTCTTTAAGTTTCTTTGTAGTTCGGGATTTCGGGATTTAGAAAAAATAAAGTCGGGATTCCGGGATCAGACCCCCTCCGGCCCCCCCTCAAAAATGCGCCAGTTAACCAACAATCATTTTATCGGGTACAGTGATCCTAAAGGGTGGTATGTGATAGTTACAAATTCTAACCTTGGGCAGACGAACTGTCAATCCAAAACGAATAATCCAAGGACAATGGCAACATCGAAAACAACAAAGAAACAGGGACCCGGCATGACCATGACACAATATGAGATCATACATTAAAAAAATTATTTGTTTATACATAATTTTGGTCATTAAAAATAAGTTTTTGAGATTTGCAACTATGGTAAACAATCAAAGTTGACCTTTCTTTTTTTTTCTTTTAATGAAAAGCTACATATCTTTTGTTTAAATGCAAATTATTTATTGGCCTCGGTGTAGAATTTTGAAATTAAAAATTTGTAAAGATTCGTTCTTTTCTTTTATACAGTTGACTCAAAATTTACCTCTTACATAAAACTGTAAAACATATTTATTCATAGAGACCTGACCGAGTAGAAGACATTTAACTATGGCCAGGTGCTAATAATTACATATGTATTATTAGCAATGTGCCTTACTTGATAGCATGCAATAGATTGAATTGTAATTTAATATTAAAAACAAAATATCATTTTCGACCTATTTAATTTTTAGACTGGATAAAATTACTTTGTTTACTTTTACTATTATTTATAAGATTGACAATTTTTTTTGGTCTAATGTTAAGGTAAGTGCACTTTTGACGTGAAGATCTTAAACCGACTGTTTAAATAAGGTGAAAGGTATTTATTAATTTTATTTTGCATAACCTGTCTTTAATTGTTTGCTGAATTTTTGTGCTTATTTGGTGCAATATGTAACGTCAAACCTTTCTATATTTGTTAATTGAAGTTTTAGACTTCAGTTGAGTCCAGCCTTGCATAGCTAGTTTACTGTAATGAAATTGCTCTGTAAAGATAGTGTGAGATTCGCAAATTTGCGAATTGAATTGGTCCTTTTATCTCTTAGCGTTTTTTGCCTGTCCAACTATGTTCTCCTTCTTTGGCATATCTTCATAATTACCGCACCCTTTTTACTTTGGTATTAAGCTGCCGTTGTTTTAGGGCATGCTGACATAGACTCTCTACGCCTGACATTTTGCATGATTGAAAGTGTTCACAACAGGGTTGTTGTCCAGTTTTACTCACAACTTGACTCTATTTCAGCACAATCCCTGTTTTAGTATTATATTTGCAGGAAATTTTTATGAAAAAAATATAATAGAAATACTTTGTTGATGCAAATTTTAATTTCGTTGTTCTATTAAAAATCATTCCAAAGAATTTTACAATTCAATTCAATTCAATTCAAATTTACCAAACATTTTGTAGGTTATAGTTTAAGCTTCAGCAGGAATATGTCAAGGTCTAACATTTTGTTTTCAGGGGTACATGAAGAATATGTTATCTACATTATCCTTATTGCTACCTCAATGCTTAATCATTTCAGTTGTCATTTTAAATTGGAAATTGATTTAACCGTAATGTTTAGGAAAACGGCAAGACATATTAAAACAAAAATATATACAGTTGTATTTGTCTTTTTTTAACTTAACTAATAATTTTAATTTAATTTTTAGGGTTTCAAATATTCTGGGATTTGCTTTCTTCTGTTTTTATTTTTCTTTTATACAGGTTGATTTTTTTTCTTGTTTTTTTTTATAGAAATGTATAAACTTTGGCTTATCTGTCGATGCCCCGGTATATAATGTAGAAAATATGCACAGCGATTTCATGTATTATTGGCGTTTGTATTATATTGTCATGTATTTTTGATTCATGATTATTAGTTGTTGCTTCGGAATTCATTTGGAAATTTCTATTACGTCAATTGCTTTGCCAAAAACAAATCAAGAACATTATGCATATCCATAAGCATTGCTAACTAAGGTAATGATTGATTAAAACAAATCCAGTTACGGTTTTTCAATCCGGTTTTCAAAATCTCCCCAACTGAAATCAAACGCTGAATCTAAATCCGGATTTCATACCCAAAGTCAAACGCTGAAACTAAATCCGGATTTCATAAGAAAAAATGAAATTAATGATACATCGCTTTATAACCTTGAGAAACAATATTCTATCATAATTGTTGAAAACAAATTGAATTTGTTCGATAAATAATTGGTAATCACTTATGATGAAGTTTCTCAACATTCTCGGCCATCTTGAATCCGAAAAAATCCTGCTACTGACTAGGATTCGCGGTTCCACGAATCCAGTTTCGGATTCTTGTAAAAAAACATTTTGGTTTACGAATCCGGTTTCGGTTTCTTTGTAATCAAACACGACCTAACTTAATTCAATACAATGTTTAACTGTTTTTTTCTTGTCGTTTCTTCTTAATCTTAATTGACACGATTAAGTGCAATCATGTATAATTTATCTAAGGAAATTCTACCTTTTTGAAAGCAATCTTCAACATGCACTTAATCAAACTGAAATCAATAGTCATTTAATGTTGGCAAATAGATTTTGCCGACAAAGTTAATTCTTTTTTAAGGTTAATCATATATTTTTAATTTTTAATTTACTCTGTCTCTGTGGTCACTGATTCCGAAATCAATTTCAAGTCCAATGCTCAACGATCTCAATACAACATCGGATTTATGAATGGATGGGAACCTTTATTTACACCAAAATAATATTTCACTTAAATTTAATAGATTCAAATGTTTAAAATATTCTGGTTTATGCTTAAAAATAATTGCGTGATTTTATCAGAGGCAGGCAATATTGGCCTTTCATAGACATTTGACAATGTCTTCAAGGCAGTTTTACTGTATATGAAGAGATCTGTAGAGAAATATACGGGACCCATAGAGCTGGTATGGTACTGTCCAATTCTTTAGTGATAAAATACAAAAAAAAGGTTAGTTCACAAGTGGTATTTTGAAGTGCAAACAACACTTGCTACATGAGAGATTAGGAATAACGTCGGAAATTTCTAGTATATTGAAAGTTGTCCTCTGTTGCGTCATTTGTATTTCCTTTTTTTCTTAACCCAAATATTATAATGCACATAATACTATATATATATATATATATATATATATATATAAAACAAAAACAAAAAAACAAAAAAACACGGAAATAAACATAAAAATGAGGTTTCATGACATTGGGTAATGATCCCGAATGAACAAGGAATGAAAGTGTCGTCTTAATGGTCTCTAATTAACCAGATGTTACCTGCAAATAACTATATAAGGTTTACTCTTTTCGAGAACGTCTGTGCGGTCGAGTGTCTACACAGCAGAAACACGTCTGCTCTGTCTCAAAATCAGATTGAGCAGTAAAGAAACCCCGTTATCCTCTGTTTCGTCATTTCTTGAAACTGTTGTTTCCTCCTTCTTTCGGAGCAATTTGATAAAAGCACAATAAAAAATATACGTTATCTTATCTTATGAAAGGCAATTGTCTTGATAGCATGGGCGTTATTCCTAAGCCTTGCAAATATCAACATATTTTGGTAGTTTGAAAATACGTACCTCAACGGCTATGTTTAAAGAGTCATATAAAAGCATATAATATGCGTTTATGAATATTTTGCAGGTTGACTGTGTAGTTATACATCTTATGTACTTTAATTTATGTGAATATTATATTTGTAGGTCAATACATATCATAGTGTCAACCACGTGTGCACTTAAAACGTCATTTTGACTTTGTTATAAAAATGAAACATTTAAAATTCTATAATTATGTTTGGAATTATTTCAGGAAACCATTATTGAACTTAAAATGAGCCAATGATGCAGAATGCAGCATCAGATTAATGTATTCATCGGGGTATTCATCTACGCTTCAAGTTCTGTGTGCCTTGTTACAGGTAGTATACTTGTTTATATTATGTCATGTTTCTAGTTCAGTTCACTATAAGTATTAATTGAAAGCGTACATCTGCACTGAAACCGACAATTACAAAATAAATAAATACCGAGGTTACTTTGAATTTTAATTCTAATTTTAATTTTAATAAAGTTTGTATTCATCCGTCAAATAATATATATTGACTGCAATATCGTATTTTTTTTTCACACATATTTTATATGCTTTATTATTACCTTATTCAGTGAAACCTCATTATACACCCGCTTGAAAAGTGGGGGCATATAGTGATGGGGTTGTCTGTCCATCTCATTACTTATCCGTTACACCCCCTGAACCATTTCAAAAAGCGTAAACACAGTTTTTATGAAATATTGTAGATGTATGCGCCTTTTATTTCAGAATTTGATTTGATTGATTGTTTGGGGATTTCCCATAGCATCACATCATTATAAGTGATACCCATGTCCTATCCGATACTCCTCCTTAACCACTGAAAAGATTTGAATAAAATTTTAACGCAGCATTTGTGTCATACTTCTGTATCAGCAATTGATATGATTGATCAAATAATTTCTGGAATCAATTAAATCAATGAGCATTGTTCACAGTTTTTCTAGTTTGAATTACCTTATGGTAGGTTTACACTGCCGATCAAAGCAACTCGACCGAATATTCATGAATATTCATTGATCGGGGCGCTGATCTTGAATGCTCGGATTAGGTCCACTAACCAAATCGGGGCGATCTTACTAACTCTGCTGAACTCGAGCTGTGTTCCCGAATATTTTTGACATGTCAAAAAATATCGTGTAGAGGTCGTGTGCATTATATGTCGAGAGCAGGTCGGGTATCAATCGGGGTCTGATCGAGGTAGTCATGAAGAGGTCGAAAAGGGATCGGTCTTGATCGAGTTTCAAAATTTTATCCGATCATGCCGACTTCTACCCGACTTTAAGTCATTTGCTTCTCGATTTATGCCGAGTCGCAACCAGATCAACTCGATTAGAGACTAACACGATTCTTTCTTTTTTTCTATACAAGATCTTTCCGACCATAACCCGATTTTTTCCCGACCTGTATCCGACTTTAACTCGACCACTCAAGACCTTTATCGATTTAACACGACATTATGTCATCCTTTCACAATAGCAGAACATGAGGCTTTCAAGAGCTTTAGTCTCTCACTAGGGCCTTACTAAAGTTTTTAAAGGAGCCATCCAAATGGACTCCAATGACTATTGTGATCAAGTTTGGCTGGTGATCATTTTTGATATGATGAGAATCTGCCGGATACTATCTCAAGTGGGGACCAGCCAAGGACTCGTGTTTTCAATTTTGGCCAACTGGCAAAGTAGTCTCAGAGTAGAAAGTATTTGATTGATATCTAAGGTGGGTCGAATATTAAATTATGTTCCCCGTTGTGGGCCATCTTGGATTTCATGGATACTATTTTGAAATTGGAACATCCAAGGACTATTTTGACCAATTTTGTCTGCAATTGGTCCAGTGAAAATCCTTCTGGTACAATGTTTAACTTTGTCCCCTTTGGCAGTCATCTTGTATTAGCTGACGATGTGACATACACTTTTTTGAAAAGGACCATCATTTGACAATCGTAACAAGTTTGGTCTTATTGGCTTAGGAGTTTTAGAGGTAACGTTGCAATGAGTTTTCCCAATCCAATTTCAAACTACTAGTATATTCTCAGTTGGCCGTTGTATTTGATTAGAAACGGACATTACTTTTTCACATTGAACCAATCGAGGTCTATCATGACTCGGTGGTTTCTGGGTAGAATATATTTGAATGCAAAGTTCATGGACAACGGACACAAAATAATGGCAAAAGCTCAATCTCGCTATATCAGGACTGTAGAAAACAATATTATAGTGTGCATTCTTCCAGTATAATTAAAGGATGAATTCAATCGACTATAGTTATGCTGACAGAATTTATATACACACCCCAGAAACAGATTCACTAAATACATGAATTCAAGAATAAAATATTATTTCTTCCGAGCAGGTTGGTACTCTTATCACAAAATATGATTCAAGTTAAATTACATCAGAAAAATGCTATTTTGAATATTTGTAACATTTACTAGAAAATAAAAAATTCTTTTAGATTTGCACCGGGAAAATATACCAAACGGACAGCCGCTCGCCATTTTCACTTTCTAAAAACCGGATTTTTCTACAGAAAGCAGGTTTAAAGCTATACATGGAAACTACTATAAATCTAGTTACCACCGATATCATGAGATGATATGTCTTCTGTTTTACGTATCAGATTAGTCCTACATGTAATGACAGAAAAAAAGGCACAGTCGCATTCTGACACATGTTGAGGATGGCCTGCTAGTATGTTAAAGCGAACATTCATTCCTTTTGAAGCATTTGCTATTGTATAACCCTAACTACACACCTTCTGTGTCAGACCCACTTTCTCTGCTACTCTAGATCTATCACAGTTATCATCTTTTCTTTGAAGTATCAGCCACATTGGCCACAAATTTTGCTGCTCTTCCACCATGCTGAACTGTTCCCTGAATTGTCGCATTTTCCCCCCGTATATACAAACGTACTAACAGGACGAACTCTACCATTTCTCGATCTTCTCCCGACCAGGTCTAGTTAATCAAACACAAATCGGGCTATAATCTGGCTCAGTCTGACAAAGTCTGGTTGGTCAACTGAGGGTGGAGCATAAGTCGTACGTGAATCGTAAAGAGATCGAGAATGGTCGAGTGTTAGTCGTGTTAAATCGGGTAAAGGTCGAGTGGACGTCGTGAGCTAGCTCGATCAAGCAATTTTATGACGTTGATCGGGATAAAACAGCATGGTCGAATTGATCGAGTTGGTCTGATCGGCGGTGTAAACCTAGTATGGTAAGTTTACACTGCCGATCAAAGCAACTCGACCGAACTCGATCTATGAATATTCATGAATATTCATTGATCGGGGCGCTGATCCTGAATGCTCGGTTAGGTCCACTAACCTAATCGGGGCGATCTTACTAACTCTGCTGAACTCGAGCTGTGTTCCCGAATATTTTTGACATGTCAAAAAATATCGTGTAGAGGTCGTGTGCATTATATGTCGAGAGCAGGTCGGGAATCAATCGGGGTCTAATCGAGGTAGTCATGAAGAGGTCGAAAAGGGATCGGCCTTGATCGAGTTTCAAAATTTTATCCGGTCATGCCGACTTCTACCCGACTTTAAGTCATTTGCTTCTCGATTTATGCCGAGTCGCTTCCAGATCAACTCGATTAGAGACTAACACGATTCTTTCTTTTTTTTCTATACAAGATCTTTCCGACCATAACCCGATTTTTTCCCGACCTGTATCCGACTTTAACTCGACCACTCAAGACCTTTACTCGATTTAACACGACATTATGTCATCTTTTCACAATAGCAGAACATGAGGCTTTCAAGAGCTTTAGTCTCTCACTAGGGCCTAACTAAAGTTTTTAAAGGAGCCATCCAAATGGACTCCAATGACTATTGTGATCAAGTTTGGCTGGTGATCATTTTTGATATGATGAGAATCTGCCGGATACTATCTCAAGTGGGGACCAGCCAAGGACTCGTGTTTTCAATTTTGGCCAACTTGCAAAGTAGTCTCAGAGTAGAAAGTATTTGATTGATATCTAAGGTGGGTCGAATATTAAATTATGTTCCCCGTTGTGGGCAGTAGTGTATCACGTCACCCTAGAACACTTTTTTCCCATAGGGTCAA